>JAJOOS010008671.1:0-14358 GCA_029582725.1 Solanum chiquidenum
CAATTTAGTATTTTGGGGAAAACATGGGTTCATACGAGAAATTCATCATAATTCACCAATTCATTCATTATTCATCACATATAAACCTTTCAAAATGTTTTGGAATTAAACCATGCTTAGATTGAAACCCTAGCTTTTTGGGGGATTTTTGAAAACATGAAATCATCTTTTGAGGGGGCTCCTTGGGTGGAAACTAACCAAGGATGAAAACTACCATACCTCACTTGAAGGAACTCCAAAAAATTGAGTGAGAAAGATGAAATCTTGAGCTTCAAACCTTGACTCCTTCATCTCCAATGGTGGTTTCTAGAGAGAGAATATTTGGAGAGGAGGGTAGTTTCTATTTTGTGTTTTGAGAATAATGAATTGAAAAAGGGTCTTTAATACTTTAAAAAGCCTTAACTAACTCTAAATAATCAATATAAACCGTCCCCTAACTTAAATAACCTTAAAAGGAATTTACTACATTGCCCTTACTTTGGCCAAGCTTGGACAGAATTTCAGTGGTGACTCACGAAACCTCACCCACGGACCGTGGTTGGGTCCACTAGCCGTACTGGCTATCCGTGGTTGGTGACTGGAACTCCTCACCTACAACTTTGACCTACGACCAAGCCCTATGGGGCGTGGATGGACCTACGGGGCGTAGGTCCCATCAGTTGGTCCTTCAACTTTTGACAGTTTTTGTTTTTTTTTTACAGCTTTGGGGGTTAGACTTTAGGGTCCTCCTCAAGGACACTTGGTTGGTCCTTTGGGGGTCGTACCTTGACATTTAGCCCCTTAACCCCTCAACCTAAGCTCGGGAATTCATAATACCACTTTAAACCCCATATCAAACTCAGTCACACACTCGTTTGGCTCTAGTTTCACTTACTAGTTTTCCGAGTCGTTACAATCAAATGTATTGAAGCTCACAATGTTGTCTTCAAATGCAACTTCAAGCTTAACAAAGTACTCAAATACCTCACAACAAAGATGATTCCATATTAAGACAAAAACTTTCAAAAATTTAAAGTCCCAGAATCTCATACAACTCTTACACTCACAAAGATAAACAAAGGCACGACTCCACCTATAGGCTTGCCCTTATTTTCCAATCAACATTCGTTTCAGCTCACAAAGGTCTTTTTAAGGCTTGTAACGGTGTTGAGTTTAAAGGTATGGTCATTTAGGCTTAGTGTCTTCTACCTTGATGAAGTATGGCCTGAAAATCACATTTTCTCCTTCTCTTTCACATTCAAGCATGTTCATAATCCACCCTATTATTCAACTAAACATGAATCACCGGGTACCCCATTTTTTACTATTCTCACACACTTTATTTCACAACATTTGCTCTTTTTCAGTCTTCTTCATTCCTTTCTTTTTCTTTTTGTTTACATCAAGGGGTTTCATCTTCTTCAGAACTGTCCATAAAAAGAGGGAATTTATCATATTCTTGACTTTCCTTCTTTTTCATCACACCCCAAACTTAGGCTTATGGCCTAAGTTGACTATTCAAGCGAACCAATACTTCATGAAGGTTATGGATGATGGTATAAAGAGGTCAAAGTTGTTCAAGTTTCTTCCAAGAAAGTGATAGGCTCAAAAGGTGCTAATCAAGGTTTACACATCTAACAAGGTTGGCCACAAATAGGTATATTGTCAAATTGGCTCACTCTTCAAAATTTCTTGCCTAAGATCATTTCCATTGCTTGCTTCACTCAATCAATCGAACCAACGGGCAAATTCTAGGTGTCATCAAACACAATGTTGAAGACAACCTCACCACACAAAGCTTTGGTACAATTATTAAACTAGACTCCATACTTTCTAGCTTGCGTGCAATGTTCATCACAAGAGACTTCGTCGATAATCAGCTAGTCACAACAAGATGTTCAAAGTGCACATATTGCCTATGTTACTTCGTTTAACTCATCGTAGCCGCACATTCATTTTGTTCAATTAAGAGCACTATTTAAATCATCGGTATTGACCACAACTGACACTCAAATTTGTACAAGAATAGCCACAATCACACATAAAAGAGGTGGCAAAAATTTTAAAATTTGGTTCAAAACCATATTCATATAAAATAACGGGCCATAATTTCAACAATTATAATCCAACAACCAAGATATAAATATAAATGTATAAGCTCCAATATTCACATCACAAAAACATAATATTCACCAAACAACCCAAAGGAGGTCGGTATGGAAATACCTTACCCCACCAACCAAAAAATGCAATTATCCTCAAATTTAAATAAAACCACAACAATAAATACAATAACAGAGATGGAAGTAAAAATAATTATCCTGTCATGCTAGGCCTGGGGTGACGTCTGCATATCAGTCACTCCATCTGTCAGGGCATCAATGCCCTGTCTCTCATCATCTTTAGCTCCACCGGAGCCTATCATGGAAGTATCCTGAATTTATGCATGTCTTGTAGTCTCGAACATAGCACCCTCCAAGTCAACAAAATCATCATAGAAAGATTTATCTCAAACACCAAGCTTATCTTCATGAATCGTAACCTTGGACTCTATAGCAGCAGCATCAGCTCTAACCTCATCTCTGTTGGTGGCCGGAGGCTCATACGAATAAGCTGGAACATCAGTGCTCAAGACATCTGGGAACTCCACTGTGCCAAAAATCATGGACATATCAGTGGACTTTAGCTGGTCCACATCCTTCCACAACTCAGGTCTGCTCACAAGTTGCAACTCTAACAGTATGGGAAACTAGTGCCAACTTGTGATCCCTCATTTCAGTCCTAAGTGGGGACAAGGTAGCAGCTATCGCCTTCTCTATCATCCGAGGCTTCCCAGTCTCAACCCGAGAGGCACACACATCGGTTAAATGTGCCAGATGGACCATCTTGTACAGCATGGCCTGGGTTATAGGAGTTCGGGAAGCAGAAGCAGCAGCAGAAGATCTAGGGGGAAGGGGTGCAGCAGATGAGCTAAGAGTATCAAAAGGATTCGATCCAAAAGTACCTGACAGACCACTGGCCTTAGTAGGCAGGGCTATCTGTGCAGGTGTTATATCAACATCAACCTCCGAGGATCTGTTTACTGAGGCTGCCCTCCTCGTGTCAGCCTCGTGCCACATGTACTCTGCCTCTATACACTAGATGTTGATGGAAGAGATGGGTGTAACCTCAACATCCCTCTTCTCATCTCTCGGAATATGAGCATGTTGGCACAACTTGGCGATCAATACCAGAAATGGAAGCAAAGTCTAATGTTTGTTGACCTTCATAACCATCTCCTGCTCAATAATCAATCACAAATTCAGCCTCTTCGAAGCAATGATGGATCCAAGACAGGCCACCTTTGGGTGGATGGGGATAGACTCATTCTACGATGGCACGATCGTGTTTCTAATAAAACCAAACCAATACCTAGATGCCACATTACGATACTTCTTCTCTATCAGCGCTCCGGCCTCAATCCATCTCAGGGTGATATCAGAGAAACGGGTGGCCATCCGACCTTTAGGTCATCCAGAGTCTATGTCTTGATCATACTCTGGTAGTTATGCATGAATTCGTAAGCACGCCAAAATAGAACATTTATATCATCACTGCTACATTTAACCTTCTTTCATCAGACAACCATAAAGTCCATCGGCTTGAAGGCACTAGCCTTCTTCTTACCCTAAGGGACCAAGTCATAGTAATCTTAGTAGAATTCCCAGACCAAGGTAGGAATGTATGGGCCATAGGGTTTGACGAAAACCTTGAATTTGTAGGATCTGACAGTGTTCCACACCGCTGGATACCTGTACACCACACCATTTGTGGACAATCTCTTCTTCTTAAGAATAGTCCTCAAACCCTAGGCCTGTAAACTATTGATTGACCGGGGAGGAAGACCTTGTACTGGTGACGCAAGGACCACATTCTGTGCTAGAGCTGCAGCTAGAGGAGGAGGAGTTTGAGGCGCAGGGATCCTAGATAAATCATTCATCACCTTGGAGTGAAGCTCTGCTCTCCGAGCCTATAATAGTTGGTCATCCTCACTCTCCAATATGGAAGCCTGAGAATCATGTGAGTCCCCCATACTGCCGGATGTGGTGAGGTGTGTCTCGTAGACTCCCTCGGTGTCAGAGCTGGCCTCCGATGTCTCACCCACGGGTGCCTTGACTTTGCCTTTTCATCCCTTGGTAGAAACTTTTGCTGTCTTTTCTCAGGATGCGGCTTCATCCTCATTTATAGTGATTCCCCGTGCTTGCTTTCGGGGTGGCATATCTCTACCACAAACTTTGGGTCTAGCCATTCTTGCTAAATAACGTAGAAACACTTAGAAAAATTCAAGTAAATTTCAGAAAAAAAATGTAGGAAGACTCACCGAACCGGTCGGCGAGTTGCTGAACCACTATGGAGAGCCAGGTCGGGCTCGTCGAAAGTTCTAGAATAAAAATTTCAAAAATTCAAAGTAGGTCGGCGATGTCCAGGGTCATTCACTGGATCGCCGACACCAATCGGTGAACTAAAAGTAGCTCACCAAAAGTTAGAGTGTATTTTAAGGAAATACCAGCGTAGAAGGGCGATCAGGAGTACTTTTGGCGAGCTGAGGCATATCGCCAAAAGTTATAGAACTAAACTCAAAATTTTAGGGAAATTAAGGGTGATCTAAGGGGACTCAGGCGATCTGCCGAACCAATTGACGAGCTCGACCCAACTCACCAAATGGCCCTTCGTGCCAGTTCTTTCACCCTACCTTTCAAAATCAAACCCGTAGCCCACAAAATCAAAATTAAAAAACTACACTATGAAATTAAAGCAATACCCATAGTACCCATTCCCTTAGAGTACTCAGACTTCCCCCGATTTGGCTAAACTTGGCCATTTGACGTTTTTTTCCCTTAAGAATGACGTAAATCGCTCCATCATTGGGAAAAATACAACATTTAAGACACGGTGATCATGATTTAAAGGCACAATAATTACTATTTCACTCAAAATTAGGCAAACAAACAATTATGCAATGATAACCCAACACATTTCAACAACAAAATACCAATTACATTCGAGTTCAACCTCAATAGAGTTTGGGGTTCGAAAAACCAACGTTTATGCCAAAATATACTTGAAAGCTAGGTGGCAAAGAAATCCAAATTCTATCCCCGAGCAAAGATTTCAAAGAAATAAAGGTAAAAAGCAAAAATGTTTAGTTGAATAATGGGGTGGATTATGAACATGTTTGAATGGATTATGAATAATAGGGTGGATTATGAACATATTTGAATGGATTATGAACTAATATTGGGGAGAGAGTACGAGAGTTGAAAAGATGAGAAAATGAAGGATTTTTGAATTTTAAACCGTTTGGCCCTTTTAAAACCTTTCAGTTCGCATTCCAGTCGACGGTATAAGTCCGGCTCACTGACCCACTCGGTGATGCGCCAAGTGGTAATTTGGCTTCCCGAGTTTTGCAGATCTTCCAGCAATTTGGGGGTTCAAACCGCAGACAAAGTCGGGCTCACCAACCTGTTCGGTGAGTCACTGATTGAGCCTTTGGCTCGTCGAGTTTTACAGAGTTGCCCATCAAGTTGGGTGGTTCCAACGACGGCCCAAGTCAGGCTCGCCGATGTCTTCGGTGAATCACCAACTGTACTTTTGGTTCTCCTAATTGCCCATTTTCCAACACTTTTAGCTTTTCAACCTGCAAAATAAACACATATTATTCAAAAGCAATAACCAAAACATCAAAAACTTGGGTTGCCTCCCAAGAAGCGTCTTGTTTAACATTATGGAACGACGGAAATACTAATTCAAGCTTCATTTTTTGGGTTGGTCGTTGTATCACTAGGATACCCCCATTTTTGCCTTGGATTCAATTGAGTCGAGATTTGACCCATTTGTGTCTCCAGCTTCTTAATAGAGACTGAATAAGAAGTCACCGTCTGATTCAGAGTTGAGACATCTTCCTTCATCTCTTTCAACACTTTGTCCGACCCTTCAACCTTATTGAGAATGCGTGTAAACATGTCTTCCGTACGGAAGATCTCCGGGTCACCTCTTTGCTTTTTAGGCTTGTGGCGTTCATGAGGTGGGACGTATCTCTCCTTGTCACCATTCATTTTCTTCCAAGTAGCATTACAATCACGCCACTCTCTGTCGCGATCTCTCCATCAATCAACTTTATTACAAAATGGGTACTACACTTTCCCAAACTCATTACACCTCTCAAGGTGAGAATTTCTAGCAACCCAAAACATGAACATTAAGAATACTCAACGACCTTTCTATATAAGCACATCATCTCCCCCCTTGGGAGTAATCCTAAATGGACTTTTCTAAGAACCATTTATTCCCAATTAACTAAGGTCGGACTAAGTTATCTCTAAGCTTTCACATTCATTACCAAGATGATTCTAAACCATGGTGAACTATAATACTACCCTCTATGAGGAGTCTACTTACTCAACACATTAAGGTACTACAAAATAATCTATACTTAAAGTCTTATCAACTTACCCAAAACTCATAATAACTAAGTAGGGTTCCACTACTAATAACTCACAACAATAATGTAGCCAAACCATACTAAGGATAACATCAAAATCTAACAAGTAGCATCGGGATCAAATAAAACATTTATATCTATTTGGAAACTATCAACATACCGGTAACTTCATCCAGAGAGCTTTCTTGGTCATCTCTAGAATGGAGTGCATAAAAATGGTTTTGCTTGGGAGCATTGGAATCTGGACCACTAATAGAAGCTTGCTTGGCCTCCTTCCCCTTTGCCTTAAATATTGGGCAATCCCTCATCTTATGAGCATTATTACCACAACTATAACAACCATCCTTGTCGGCTAGGCACCTACCATAATGCTTGCTTCCACACTTAGCGCAAGTAGGCTTAAGCAACAAACATTCACTATTGTCCCCTCCTTTAGGCTTAGGGTTAGACACCCTCTCTTTGTTGTACCGATGAGTATTAGGGGAAACTTGATTGGAAAGCCTTTGTTGGGTTCTAGGTTGACCATATCCATTAGATCTAGCATTAGAGAAATTTCCATCACCGGTCTTAGCCCTTTTTACCTCCCTATTCTTCTCCCTGAGTTTTGATTCCTCAATTTGTTGAGCGTACACCATAAGCCTTGAAATAACCATGTCATGGAGGAGCATTGTCATATGACATTCTTTTTCAACAGAGTCGGACACACCCAAATAAACCTACTCATCTTAACCCTTGCGTATGCCACCATAGTTGGAGCATATTTGGATAGTTGGGTGAACTTTAGATCATACTCCTAAACACTCACACTTCCAAACGAAGATAAATGAACTTTTGCACCTTTGCTTCCCTCAACTCTAAGGGAAAGAACCTATCAAGGAATGCAAATTTAAACAATTCCCATTCTACTGGGCCCACTCCTACGGGTCTCTCATGCTTCCACTGATCAAAACACACTTGAGCCACATCTTTTGGTTGATAGGCGGCTAACTCCGCCTTCTCTTCTGAAGACACACCATAATAGCAAGTGCTTCATAAACATCATCGATAAACCTTTCAGGATCCTCTTCCACTTTAGAGCTATAAAACTCCAGGGGGTTCATTCTTGCAAAATCCCTCACTTTTCAAGCCGCTGATTCACATTAGGATTCACCTGAGCTACAACCTCTCTATTGGCTTGAGGCATCAAAGCTTGGTCCAACATTTGAAAAGCTGATCTAACCTCCACATTCGACATAGCCAATAGATCAATCAGAGCTTGAAGAGGAGCTCCTTGTTCCACATTGTCAGCCTCCATTCTTTGAGCATTTCCCTTTCTAGTATTCATATCCTGAAGAACATAGGGCAAGGATTAGGATAGAGACTTTATAGAGTTAAACTCTGTAGCATGACTTAGAGTAATGTAAAAGTTAAGTTTCCTAAACATCTTATAGCCTATGATTCACAAATGTGATGTGCTTCACATTATGAACAAGACTCTACTAGACATGGCTTATAAGACATCATCCTAGAATCATTCTAAACCTCGTGCTCTGATTACTAAGTTTTAAATGACCCAGGTTACCCCCTAGATGTAACAAGGCACATAGAACCCCGAAAGGGCTCCATGTAAGCCACTTATCATATCATAACATAAAGTAATAGAATAATAAAGAGTAAAACACATTTCAAGTCTTAAAAGTTTTTCATAAAAGAAAGCGGAAGTCTAGACTTGTCTCAATATAGCCATCTATTACAATACTTTAATGAAATAGGGCATAGCCCATACAACATGTCCAAAAAGGAAAATACATTAAAGGAAACTACGTCATGAGAAAAAAAACCATCCTTGAACCATGAGGACTCACCAACTAGCTCAGAAGATAGCAAAGTCCAAGCACTAGCCACTAGAATGATGGCCTCGAGAACCGGACCCTACACTTGGGGGAAATGTAGGAAAAGTAGGCATTAGTACAAAATTGCACTAAGTATGATAGTCATGCATAAAAACATTGAAGACATAATAAAAGAGACATTTCATTATAAATCAAGCTATATGCCAAGTTTAAACATGATCATAGAGATAGTTGGAAAACATAACTCATAAACATAGTCCATATATAGATCATCATAACATAAGAGAAATACTTTTTAACTACCCTCAAGCCATACTTGTGCTATGCATGAATAAGTCCCCATAAATCTCACCTATGCTAAGTAAACCTCTTTAGGACATCATTCATATTCATCATCTCTTGAAACTCTTGAACCTTATGAGGTACTACTTAAGCACATCTTAGTTCCTTATTATATTGAACACTTTGATATGTTTCTTCAAGCATGTCTTAGTTCATAGTATTTGAACTCTATGAGATGCTTCTCCAAGCATGTCTTAGCTCATTGTGTTTGAACACTATGAGATGCTCCTTCAAGCATGTCTTAGTTCATTATTAATCTTTTTGGAGTTGAGAAATAGCCTTTACAAACATGAGACCATGTGAGCTATAACATGATCCTTCCAAGTGATAACCACACCGACAAGGGTTTGTCTTCTTGCCTAAGGTAGAACCGGTTTGTTAGCTTAGTGGGATCCACTAGCTAAACATCCTACGAGGCACTTAGTTATGGTATACAGAGATTTCTACTAGAAACCCAAACTCCACTAGGTGAAGTATTCCAACTCATGAGAAATGCTTTGGGAAACCCTGACTCTACTAGGTGAGAAATCCCATTTTGGAAGCCCGGACTCAACTATGTGTGAGCCTCCATATCCACTCAGTGCTAGGCCTAAGTCCCACAAGATAGTTATTAGGTTTGTACTTAACTCAAGTCTCATGGAAATATGTCCTTGACAATCAATCAAAGTTAATTCATTAGAATAGCTTTCTAGACCATGCGTGAGCAACTATCACCATCCATGATCACTTTTACTCGTAGGTTCAATTAGGTTAAAAATCCTTTCAACCTTAGAATCTTCATCTTGTGAGACGACCTTTCACATAATATCATATTCATGCATAAGTGTATATGTGAGAATAACCTTTCAACAACACAACAAGTAGATCATAATCCTATTCAATTGACTCTCAAAGTGTTCTTAAAGCATATACAAGAACTTTATAAAACATACATAATATCATAATTTGACCTTTTTCAAGGATAAAAGCTCATGTCAAATCAAAACATATAGTAGTCACTACATTATACATGGATGTTACCATAAGTCAAGCAACCCAATTAATACAAGCATAATCTCATAATATCCTTCTTTCATCAACACACCCACATCACAAGATCATAATTTGGGAATATGGGGATTGCATGGGTTCTAGGGGATTTCAACATAAAACCCATAATATATATCATCAATTCAATCATAACATAAAGTAATTCTTAGAATCGTTTTTTAAAGGAACCCATGACTTTGGAATCAAACCCTAGCTCTTAGGGGATTTCTATCTTTGAAATTGGGATTTTGAAGGGACTCAATGGGTGAATTCTATCCATGGGTGAAGAGCTACCATATCTTAGCAATGAAACTCAATGAATTTGAGTCGAAAACCTTGCTCCTTGAATCCTAGCTCCAACTTCCTTCTTGCTCTTCCTTGATGTTCTAGAGAGATAATATTTGGGGAGGATGAAGTTTTGGGAATAGTTTTAGGTTTTAGAAATAATGAGGTGAATGACTTAATTTAGGCGTCTAAATTACTTATATAGGTGGTCTAAATTAGGCTAAAACGACACCAATTAATATAAATTAAAACCGAAAAACCTTAAAGTGCCCCTAAACTAAACCATCAAAAATCCTCCCGAACCACAAACCCATAACCTACTAGCCATTATTGAACCACGGCCCGTCCTGGTTGGGCGTGGTTCATGGTCAAAGAGTTTAGCCCCATCCATGAGACACACACCCACGAGGCGTGGACTTACCCACGGGGCGTGGATCCTGCCTTGGTTATTGTTTTTGGGCAGTTTCCTAGGGTCCTCCTTAAGGGCCCATGGTTGGTCCTTGAGGGGTTATACCTTGATGTTCTAACACGACAACCTTTATTTTCAGTATGGGGAATTATATTCATGAATCTAACCCTCACGTCAAGCTCTAGTTTAGACTCCAATATTCCAAGGTGATACAATCGACCTAGTCAAAATGAGATGTTACAAGTTTACATATGACTTATGCAACTCAATTTGCCTCATCGGATTTGCACATCTATATAGTTAAATCAAGAGCACTATTTAAGTCAGCGGTATTGGTTACAACAGACACTAAACTTTGCAAGAGAACAGCCATACTCACAACTATCAAGAGTTCATTCAAATTTCCATAAATCATGGGACAAGATTGTCAACACACACACCCAACTGAAACTGAACATTATCCTCAATGCAGCAATTATAAAATACAGAATTAACAAGAAAGAGCACTGAATGAAAGGAGTGGGATTAGAGAAACTCTTCACTATGCAGCCAATCAGTGAAGCTTACTTGAGACCGCCGAACCACTCGGCGAGCCGCCAAACTGCTTGTGGCTTGCCAAAAATTCTAGAAAGTAGACCCTTCTAGTAGGGCCAAAAGGCGAGCAAACTTGGGCTTTCCGAACCCACTCAGCGAACCACCAAACGGACTGGTAGGTTATCCAAATTTTCCAAAACAGTAGTCCATCAGTCTGGAGCACAATGGAGCACCAAATTGTGACCACCGAACCACTCGGCGGACCGCCCAAACGGTCTGAGCATCGCACAATCTCGAATTCCTGCACATTATCTACACATTATTTGAAAACCACTAAAGCTTGGGTTGCTTCCCAAAAAGCACCTTATTTAACGTCTTGGCACGACATGGAAATGCTCTCAAGCATATTCCAAGTACACCACTTCAATTACCGATATTTCATGGCATTCCCCAAAAATATAGCTTCAAACGCTGCCCATTCACTTTGAAAGCTAGTCCATCTTTACTTTCAACTTCAATTTGCCCCATTTGTGAATAATCGAGTTATTTTAATGGGCCAGACGACTTAGATTTTAGTTTTCCCAGGAAAAGTCTCAGACGAGAGTTATAAAGCAAAACAAAATTGCCAACTAAAAATTCTCGCTGAAGGATTTTAGCGTCATACAATTTTTTATTTTATCCTTATACAGGGCAAAACTTTCATTTTCTCTCAGCTTGTCAATTCATGAAATTGATTGACTCTCCCTTTCGAAGCATTTTCCCAATTCAGATTTAATGTCTTCAACACCCATAGTGCCTTTTGTTCAAGCTCCACTGGCAGGTGACAAGATTTTCTAAATACCAACTGATATGGTGACATACCAATTGGTGTTTTGAAAGCAGTGTGATACACCAAAAGAACATCATGTAGCTTCCGAGACCAATCCATTGGTTGGCATTCACCATTTTTTCCAGAATTCTCTTAATCTCTCAATTTGAAACCTCAACTTGGCCTCTTGTTTGTGGATGATAGGGTGTTGTGACTTTATTCTTGACTCTGTATTTTCTCAATAATGAAGCAAATACCCAATTGCAAAAATGAGACCCTCCATCAATGATAATAGCACGCGGCGTACTAAACAGTGTTATGATATGCTAAGGGATTGTATGAGACCCCTTCGGGGTCAAGTACGTCATGTTATACCTAGGGTATACCATTGAGTCGTGACAAACTTGGTATCAGAGAACAAGGTTTAGAATGGTTCTAGGATTGTCTCAAACCACGTCTAGTAGAGTCTATTCATAAATGTGAAGTGATCCATATTTATGAATAGGAGGCTATTTAATTCTTAGTAAATCTCACTTCTTAATTCTCTAAGTCGTTCTATAGAGTTTGGCTTTAGTAGGCCCTTTTTCTAATCTGTGCCCTATGGTTTTTCAGGGTATGGCTAATACAAGGGCTAATACTAGGAGAGATAAGCAAGGTGATGAGGAGCAAGATTCCTCCACAAGCTCCTCCTCTAGTTCCTATTGTTGTTGTGACTATGACAAATATGGAGATAAGGTCGGGTCTCCAAATATTGACTCAAGCTATTATGGCCCAAGTCAATAGGGAAGTAGTTACTCTGGCTAATAATGTGAATTCCACTTCTTTAAGGGTGATAGATTTTTTGAAGATGAACCATCCGGAGTTTTATGGCTCCAAGGTGGAGGAATATCCTTAAGGTTTTATAGATGAGGTGTATAAGGTGTTTGCTATCATGGGTTTGACTATGGTAGAGAAAGCGGAACTAGCCGCTTATCAATTGATTGATATAGCTCAAATATGATATGAACAATGGAAAGATAATAGGTCGGTAGAAGTGGGGCCCTTAGAGTGGGAAAGGTTCAAAGAAGCATTGCTAGATAGGTTTTTTCCCCTAGAGTTGAGGGAACGAAAGATGCAAGAATTATTTAACCTTCGTAAAGGAGGTATGAGTGTGAAGGAATATGCTCTAAAGTTCACCCAACTATCCAAGTATGCTCCAACTCTAGTGGCGAACTCAAGGGCTAGAATGAATAAATTTGTGATGGGGTGTCCGATTTGGTAGAAAATGAGGGTCACTCGGCAATGCTTATCCCTAGTATGAATATTTCAAGTCTTATGGTTCATGACGAACAAATTGAGGAACAAAAGCTCAATAAAATGAATAGGAAGGTGAAAAGAGCTAGGAGCAATGATGGGAACTTTCCAAATGCTAAGTCTGATGGACAAGGTAGGCCTAGAACTAAACAAAGGTATTCCAGCCAAGATTCTTCCAACACCCCTAGGTTTGACCAAGAAAGGGTAGTGGGTCTCCATTGCCCAAGTCTACTTGCTCCAAGTGTGGGAGGAGTCATTATGGTAAGTCCCTAGCTGGCATGGATGGTTGTTATGGGTGTGGTAAGGATGGGCACAAAATAAGAGATTGCCCAGTTCTTAAGGCTAAGGGAAGGGAGGATAAGAAAGTTGCCTCTAGTGGTTCGGATGAGAGTGCTCAAAAGAATAAGAGGTTTTATGCTCTCAAATCTAGAGAAGAGCAAGAGTGATCTCCTCATGTCCCTTCTGCTATGTGTTTTATGCTTTAGTAAATTTCCAGATTTCTTGTCTTTTGTGACTTGTTATGTTGGACTTTGAAGTTTTTTTTAGTATGCATGACGTATAGAACAGTTTGTGTAGACTTACTCCCAAGGGGGAGAAAGTGGGCCTATCTAGTAGGGTTATTATGTTCTTTATGTGTTGCCATGATTTCTTTATTTACATGTTGAGAAAATGGTCAAATACACCCTCAACCTATAACCGAATTCTCAACTACACACTTATATTTTACAGGGGTCCTATTACCCCCTTGAACTATTTTAAAGTGGTATAAATGCACCCTTAAGTGCTGACATGGCACAGAGAGTGTGTTCACTCTCTTTAAGGCATGTGAAAGTTGAAAAAACTGATAAAAATATATTTAAAAATATTTATGACTTTTTTTTAAATATATTTTTTTTACTTTTGTCTTTTATTTAATTTTCTCTACTCCCACCCCCTCCCCCCCTCCTCTCTCTTATTACTCAAAAAAAATCACCCCACCTATACATGTTCAATAATGGTGTACATGTTCTTCATCACCATTGTTGAACTACCAGTAGTCCACTACCATAGCAGCCCATCTCTTCACCCTTTAATACTTTCTCATTATTTGTCTTACTATCTACTCACAATTCTTAACATTGTAAATCACCATTGAAATCACCAAATAAGCATTAAAATTATTACTCATATAGTGAATAAAATTAAATCGTCTTTAATCTCTTCACTCTAATAAAATTCACCAACTTTCAGATCTTATCTCTAATCTCTATTATTGTTTGATGAAGAATTCAAACTACACCCAATAACAATTTTAGGAATTTAAGCAGCAACCACCAGTCGATTATGCTCAACCCTGATAATCCAAATTATTTCCTCAAGTTCAAAA
>JAJOOS010008672.1:0-17853 GCA_029582725.1 Solanum chiquidenum
TCATATTTTATTTTTTCTTCATAATATCCTAAATTCAACTGCCGACAAATATATTATTGAGGAATTAACTTATCTAATACAGATAGTTTGATCAAACTTATTTATCAATATGATCGAAACATATAAAGTTTATTCACTAACTCGATTTATTATATGTATGGTGTATATATTATACTTAAATATACAAATTTTATACATTTGTGTATATGTTTACTAATTTGTACGTGTTGTGTTCCTCTATTATGTCCTATTTTCAGAAAATAAAATCGTGACGAATTCTAAAGCTACTCAATTAATTTAAATTAACATCGAATAGTTGTTCAAAGTATACTTTTAAACTCCCGATAAGAAAGAATATCTACGAGTGTTTCGCTAAATTTATAAGTTGGTTGAGTTAGTTTATATATATCTTTTGACTTATCTACGCTATTTGTTAAATAGTAGAAGTGATTATAAGTCAAAATCAGTTAAAATTCATGAATATATGATTATTTTGCAGCTTATTATAAGCATTTTTTATTTAACCAATCTTTTATAATTTTATTTCCAATATCTTTTGCAATCTCCTAATATACTTTTCCTTATACATAAACTCCTAATTATCTTTCTATTCTATCACCATCGTACGTTCTTTTTATACAAAAATATTTATATATTTTTATAAATAACTTTAAGGACTTATCATCCATTTAAACAGAAAAAAAAATGTTTATCAACGTAGCTTACTAAACACACCAACTATTTACTATCAATTTCAACATTTTTATAATTACTTATTTTATAAAATAAGTTTCACCATCTAAAAGTATTTTTCAATACTAGACACCACTTGTCAAAACCCAAAAGAAAGAAAGAGAAGTGGGGAAATGGAGAAATTATAAAGAAGATACACAAAAAGTAAAAGTGTCATTATAATTTATAATCTCCACATAATAATATACAAAAGATAATTTCATATAATATACATATATGAATCCCTCCAATAATTTTGCCTCATGAAGTCCCCATCCTTGGCATAGGGAAATAGCACTAATATCACTACTATATAATATATTGACACAAAAAACTATATATTAGTATTATTATTATTATTTTATTTGGACCTTTTTTTTTTCTAACATGATTGGTTCATTTGACTGGTTGATTGGTAGGTTGTCCAAAATTAAACCACTAAATTAGAAGTAAGGCTTCACCTTGGATTCTTCGAGAATTTCTAAGTACAAGTACTAATAAAATGTGTACAATACAAACAAAATATAACACATGATACCTTCGTAAACATGCATGTAATTTGAGAAAAACACTAGTGTAATTGTGAAAAATACTAAATTTAATTTTCTTTGGTTATAATGTCCCATTCATGACTAATTTTGATAATCATTTTTTGTTCTCCATGCCATACTTAGTGCTAAAGACCCCCAATTCAACATCATTGTTGAAGCAATTATCAAAACCAAAGTCATGGATCCCAAAGTCTTGACAATCCAATAGCCAATTGAAACTTTCGTCGTCCCACGATGATGATGTCATGTGGTTGTTGCTGTTGTTGATGATGTTATCAAAACTTTTTATTGGAAGTTCCCAAGATGAATCGATAAGAGGAGGAGTATCGTCAGATTCCAATAGGCTGTTCAGGAGTGGATCATTTTCGTTAAACGTATCAAGAACAAGCTTTGATTCATTACAAGAGTTTTCAGACGAAGAAGCAGAAGAAGATGAGGTAGATGAATTTTCTAATTCTGAAGAAGTGGCTGCTGCAGTAACGCTTGTACTCTCCGGTACAACCACTACCAGCTGATGATCATTATTTTTATTTTGATCAGCTGGATTTTCTGCTTTGTTGAGTGGCTCATGTGTGACAGGATCAATCCCCATTTTGAGAAGCTTTTTCTTAATATGCGTGTTCCAGTGATTTTTTATCTCATTATCAGTCCTTCCTGGTAATCTTGCAGCAATCTTGGACCATCTAATCAAAATAAATTAACAAAATGATCAACAACGTACTCAGTGTTGTATTACAAAGTGGAATTTAGAAAGAGAAAAATGTACCCAGATCTTATTCTTTACAAAATAAATTAATCCCGTTCAATTATTGTTACAAAAAAGTTTGTGCATAGAATGGAGACAACAAATTAAAGCAAGATAAAGGAAAAGAATTAAGTATTATTTTTAAGTCCACTTCAAGACGACATGAAATAGATTGATAAGATAAATAAACACTTCTTTTTGAAGCCAGAATATTTAATATTTTAGCTAGTACATTACTTGATAATGCAGGATTAATCATGAATGATTACAGTCAATAAATAAATAAAAAGTGATGAAGAAGCTTCATTTCACCAAAATGAATATTCAGGGATAGAAATATAGAATTCTTTAATCAGAAATCATGACATAAGATAGGTTGTTAATTTACTTTATTCCACAAAATGTCATGCACTTCAAGAAGAAAACTAGTAAAGCTTTTGAAATAGTAACATTTATTTCAAGTTCAATCATAACTCCAAGAAAAGAAACTTTTCCTTTTTGCCTTTCTTTCTGACTCTATGGCATAAAAATGTATATATATATATATATATTATTATTTTTTATATATAAAAAAATGAACATGTAGCCCAAGAGAGAGTCAAGACAAAAAGATAAAAAGCCCAAAAGTAAACCACTAAAACTCATAAGTTTAATTCGAACTGGTCAAATTAACTAATGTTCAACATGTTCAGATATATACTTTTTAATTTTTTTGAAATTAAATTTATATATTTAAAAACAACGTAAAAAGATACTATAAATCATAATAGTTAACAAATTCATAATAATTTTTTTTAAAAAAATCACGATCAAAGAAAATATTCCTTGACTATCTAGTAGTAATAACTAAGAAAAATAAATTAATTAAAACAAAGGGAGTAATTTGTGTTAGCCACAAGACATTTGTATGACTATAGATTGTAGTGAAATGAGAAGTTCAAAGTTAATTTGTTTCCAAATAAGGAAATATGACGTCTTTTCACGAAACAAACCAAATATGACAATTAGTAATGACACATAAATTGAGACAGAAGAAATACCTATTCCCGAGACGAGCATGGAGATCAATGACCAATTTCTCCTCAGCTTCACTAAGAAGTCCTCTTTTCAAGTCTGGTCGAAGATAATTAGTCCATCTTAAACGACAACTCTTACCACAACGCCTAAGACCAGCAAGTTTAGGAACAGCACGCCAACAACACTGTCCATTTGTAAGAATAAAATTGATGAGTTTTTTGTCTTCCTCAGCTGTCCATGGACCTTTTTTCACTCCAAGTTTGTCACAACAAGGTTGTCTTCCCATCCTTACTATTATTACTAAACACAAGTTACACACACAAAAAAAATAAATGTGTTTGCTAAAAAAATTGCACTTCTACCCACCTTTATATATATGATGATGATTATATCCACCAACCTCAACTTTTCTTGTAAACTTTTTTAGACATATATATTTCATTTTTATGAAAGTGTTATGGGGTATATATATAGTGAGAGAGAATGTAAGATTCCATGACCCACTCAATGGCCTGTGACAACTACTCATGAACTACAATTCCTTATATGGTGTTATCAACTCCACCTAAGAGAGTGTGATAGTGAATGATAGATGACCCAAACATCAAGCTAATATTTCAAGAATTTTCCCTTTTTTTATCTGGTATTTGATATTCACTGACTCGATTGATTTAAACTCTTGTCATATATCTGGTATTCGATATTCACTGACTCGACTGATTTAATTAAACTCGTGTTACATATATGATATTTGATACTCGCTGACTTGATTGGTCTAGACTCTTGTTACATATATGATATTTGAAATTTACTGACTCAACTGGTTTAGACTCGTGTCACATATTTGGTATCTGATATTTACTGACTTGACTAATTCATATTTGTGTCACATATCTAAGGAAATGTTCTATATCAATATTTCTTTATCTAAAAATCACAGAAGGATTTTATTCGTCCTACCATAACCCGTGACAATATTCATCTTTTTTTTCTTGGACCATCTTGCCCCCACAATCTTAAAGATTTGTACTTTTCTTTTCTTCCCATTTTCATACACTATCTTCACTGTAATTGCACGCTTACGTTACCATGTTGTCATCAATACGTTTAAGGGACCTTTCAAAACATGGGAAGTAATCTCATAATATGTTTAGTTGTTTACCATCATATCTTTAATTGTCGGCTTAATTACTCCAATCGTCCGATTAGTTTATCTTAATTAATCCTATCGTCCGATTAGTTTTCTTTTGATGAGTTTGTCTAATGTCCAAATATGTAAGAAATTTGTCATAGTCTTATTTAAAATCTTAAATCAGAGGTCTTGAATTCTTTTTTTTTTTAATCCTCCCTAGGAGCTCCCACCCCTTTTTCTCTCTTGGTGACTCGAACTCACAACCTTCGAATTGGAAGTGAGGGGTGCTTACCATCCGAGCAACTCCCTCTCGATCTTGAATTCGAATTACATTTTACCACTATTTGTGGGGTGTGTGGGCCGTGGGGCAGGTTTCAAAAGGTTTTCATGGCTTAGAATAAGAGAGAGCGTGTTGAGATATAATATAATTACAATATAATGACTTTTTCTATGACCGACCTATTTTCTTCACCCGCTCGCTCATATATATGCTTCGAATCACAATTTAATGAATTTTTCTGTTTACAACAATAAATATGCACATTAACAAAGAGTGGTAGCAAGTTTTTACTGGCATTAGTTAATTGTCAATTGATCCAATGTCGCTAACTTGCTATAGACTTTAGTGACATTTACAAAGAGTGCTAAAATTTAATTGTCACTAGTAATTGCATCTAAATAAATATATTTAGCAGCAATTAAGTTATTGTCATTAATTAATTGTTGCTAAAAAATATTTTTATCATAGTGTCACTACATCAAAAATGATCTTTAGCGGCAATTTATTAACAATTGCCGCTAAATATTAATTTTTAGCGGCAATTAGCACTCTTTGTATATGTCCCTAAAGGCTTTAGCAATATTGGATCTAATGGCACTTAACTAATGCCGGTAAAGACTTTAACACTCTTTATTAATGTGTCTATTTATTGCCACTAAAAGTTATTTTTGTTGTAGTGTGTTAGGCTTCTGTTATGTGAAGTAAGAACAGTTTTTGCCCAATTACATGAAGTCACGATCCAAACTATTAACGAAGGACATAGATTTTGAATAATACTTGGACTTTTTTTTTATCATAAAATTACACAAGAAAATTGTCGCTATAGTCTGTCTAAAACTGTATCCCACTTTCTTGCCAGTGCATCATTTTCATTTTCTTAACCTTGTTCAATGAACAATAATATCGTTCTCCTAATTTATTGTTAGCCAAAAGAATTTATGATAAAGTACTCTTGGGATATGCCGATAATTTTTCAATATCTTATAATTAAAGAAAAGAATAATGTTTAACTTTTGTATAGTAACTTGCAAGATATTAGAGTGTAACAATTTACAAAACAAATATGAAATCCTTCATTTTATCAGCAATTAATAAGGTGGATAAAATTCTTTGCAGACGACTTAAATACCCGATAGGATATTATAAGTGGCAGAATGATACACTCAGACTCAACCCTTTGTCGCTTTGTTTTAAAATAAAAAAAAACTAATATGGGAGAGCTTTAATTCATTAATCATTAAAAAAGGAATTCGTCGTAAAAAAAAATACATAGCTAACATGATTTTGGTGCTAATATTCATAGTTAAATAGAATTAACGATGATTTTTTACTATTTAGCAACATAAGTTATCTTTTATTCAAGGCAAGAAACGTTTTCTTTTTGTTTCATGTATTTAGTTTTCATTATTCTTCCTTTTTGTCTAAGTTCTATAGTTATATATATGTTTATTTCACATTTTTTTAACTTAACATGATAAGGCATATTGCGTACTCGGAAGTTATTTTAGTCATACAAGGATGGTGGAATGTCAATATCTTGTCCCCCCACATATGATTTTGTGGTTTGAACACAACTTTGAAGTTATTTTCAAGTGTTTTAGGAGAAAAATTAAACAATCGTCAACATAGTTGGAATTCCTCCGCTCATAAATAAAGGTTTGAAGTTCGAATTTTGTGAACAAAAAAAATCATATTCCAATTTAATTACTATATTAAGAGTTGTTGTTGAGAGATTAAAAGACTAATTAAGGGTAGTCCGATACACTAATTAAGCTTTCGCTATGCACGAGCCTATTTAAGGAAAAGTGAAAATCACATTGAATTTATATTATATGAAACTTATCTTATATTTTGCAAGGGCACTATTCTCTACAATTTAGCGAAAGATAGTATATTAAGATAGTAAACTAAGTCTCGTGTTATCATTCTGTCATTTCCATACTCATCTCGTCAAATCATTGACTGTGACAATGGGCTAAGATAGCTCAAATATACACTTACATGATGCAATATCATGTGCCAAGCCTTCATAGCTTTCCCAAAAAGCCTTGCACCATCAAAATCTAGTATTTCTACCCCTTATTTATGATTTTTCAATTATTAATATGAAATTTTATTCGCACGTCCAATCATGAACTCAATCCATGCTTACAAGCCATACATTAATCAAGTCATATGCTGAATCACCACGAAACAAGTACAAATTAAACTTGTCAATACATCAATTAATTTTCGTGTATATATTGTAATCCTAGCTAGCTATAAACATGACACATGGTTAAAAATGAATATTGGGGAACATGAACAATATAGGATACGTACCTTAATTTTAATCAAATAATTAAATAGCCATAACCACATGCAGATCTAGAGGTGTCCTAATAAGAAGATTGACACCACTAAAATTGCTAAATGTTTCACACAAAAACATTAATTTATGTCTTAAAGAAACAATTAAACCAAAGAGTAATGATCAATTACTAATATATTTTGACAGGCAATGACATTGTTAGTCTCAAATTAATCTTGTTTCCCTAATAGAGATCAGTTCTAGATTTTTCCATTGCAATTATTGATTAATCTAATTAATTGGATTGAAAATCAATTAATTAAACAGAAAGTTATTTGGTTTAAGAGATCTTATCCATCATCCATTCTGTTGTTATATTATATTAATACTATAGTAAATATTTTTGGCTACTAGTACGTGTCGTAAAAGAGAGATTGCTTGAACAAAGGTTTATTCTCTTCATTTTGTATTGTGTAACATATAATTGTCAATTAGGCACAAATAATGTACTATTCCATATTGATTATGCTCTTCGTTTCAATTTATTTATCCTGTTTAATTTTGAGTTGACACAGAGTTTTAAAAAGTAAAGAAGATTTTTAAATTTTATAGTCTTAGATAAAAGATATGTCAAATATACCAAAATGTCATTTAATCTTGTGTTTTTAATTAACATATTATGTGAAATTTTGAAATTAAAGGGTTAAAAGGAAATAAATATTTATTTTAAAACACTCTAAAAAGAAAAATATGACAAACAAATTGAAACGAAGAGCATATATGATATTACATTACAACAAAATATTCATTTATATTAGTGACAATATATTAGTGTTGTCGCAAAAATATTTAGCGATGATTGAGTTAGTATAATTACATTTAGAGTCACTAAAATCTTAATTAATTAACACACACATATATATATAATGCTGATTATAATAACTCATATTTATTATATATTATGGTTAAAAAAATTTTAATTTGTAGCAATCTCATATATTATAAGATCAGCTGCAGTACTATAGGAGGACAGGTAAAAGCCCAAAATTTTAGTATTTGACTTTCAGCTCTTAACTAAGGTGACAAATGTTTCAAAGTTGACGTACGTACGTTATTTCTTCAACTCTTTTCTTAATCTTGATTTATATACATATCCTCTGGCTACTAGCAATATTAGGTGGTTTCAGAATTTGAAGTTGATGGATTTAATTTTTAAATTTATTAAAATTAGTATTCGAAAAGATGGATACGAGATGGTTTCAGAATTTGAATTTGACGGATTCAATCTTTAAATTTATTATTACTCTTTTTGTTTTAACTTATTTGGTCTTTTTTCATTTTTGCATGAAATTTAAGAGAAAAAAAATTTAAATTTTATGATCTTAAATTAAAGATACGTCAGATATATCAAAATATCTTTTAATCTTATGATCTTAAATATATTATATGAAAAATTAAAATTAAAAAATTACTAAAAAGATGTTTCTAAAACATCGAACAAATGAAACGGAAAGAGGCTCTCAAATCCACAAGATTATTGTGAGGCTAATTAGAGCTACAGATGGCTTAAGAAGAGCTCTTCTGGAAAATTAAACAATCCCAATTCCCAGAAACACATGGTAGATGACTTATAAGATTAGCTACCAATTTTATTATTTGCTACAATTTTTGCATATCGTTAATAACTAATTTCTTAATAATATGCATGCATCTGGTATATATAGTTTTGCATGTATATTTTCCCCCTCAAGGAAGATTAACTAGATTCCTCTGTTCCAATTTATATAACATATTTCGTTTTTCGAGAGTCAAACATGTTAAGTTTGATCGAAAATTTGCTCATGGAATCTTCAATTTTTTTATAATGAAATTTATATATTTGTAAACTAAGTAAAAAGTACCACAAGTCACAGTAATTGATAATTCAAAATATTTAAAAGATATATGAAAATTTTACGATCAGATAGAGTTGTTTGAATTTCAAAATTCAAAAATATGTCACATCAATTGAGACTGAGACAGATAGAGTAATAGTTATTTCATTCTTGTATTATATTATATATATACACATGAGCGTCACCATCAAATGCACCTACTATTATCATGCAATCTTACAACCAAAAGAGAATCAAATATATTGTGTTAAAAATCAAACACTTGTAAGAATCTCACAAATTCCCACTTATCAAGATGGACTTATGTAGCTCTTTCCACGTATACGTTGGAGTTTTTGGAAATTGGATATTGATAATGAGCACAAATATTGAATTTGCACTTAGGACTTAGGAGTGAAAAAATAAATTAATGACCCAATTATTTGGACACAACTAGAGGTGGAAAATGAATATGTACTTGAGTCAAACTTAATGGATCCAAAGCGGATCAAATTCAGGGGCGAATCTACAGTATCAGATACAGGTTTTCAAAAATTTAATATTTTTTGTGTAAATTAACACTGTATTTATATTAAGAAATCTATTAAATATGTATATATATATAAAAATATTAATTGGAGCAAGTGATTTTTTAGTAATGTAATGAGTCGTTACTTGTTTAAACCTTTTCTACTTTTTGCTCCAATATTGTCATGAGATATTTTCATGTTGGAGAAGAAAAAGAAACTGCACAAAAGTGGAATTGCTTAAATTTTTTGGAACTTTCTACTTCTAATGATTGTGCTGTCATTACTGTAAAAGTTTGTGAGTTCATCATCTAGCACAATGAAAATAGTCCAAATAATTGTAGTGTCTCTTCCTATATGTCACTTAAAATTTGTGTCAAATGGGAGTGCGGATTGGGCTGAATTTGAGAATATTTAATAAATGAGCGTAATATTGATTCACTGAATAGTTATTTGGGCCGAAGTGAATTGGGTTAAAATAAGCTAAAAACTGAATCATAACTTAACTTGTCCAATGCTTAAATTTGAAAGTCATAGTTTCTTTAATAATTTGTTTAAGTACCTAATAAAACTTGTTCTCTTATATTATGACTAAAAAAAAAATATCAAATACAAGAAAATATTTAAATAAAATTTATCATGATCAATTTAGATAGCATATCACCCAATTTTCCTCATTTTTAACGCATTAATTTAACGTATGAAACTTATATTTAAAGTGAAAGAAAAGTTAAAATCATGATTAGTATTGTTTAATTCATCTGAACATCAAAACTAAATCAACTTTCATTGTTCATTACTTTATAATCCCCTCTAATCCAAGAAATGTACATGTAACATTACATCATTATGGTTTAAGCACCATCTTAAAGAGACTAATTATCTAACTAATTGCAACCGCAAAACGTGGCTATAAATATTTATTTAATTTCCAATTGTTTTTGGATATCCACTGTTGTTGGATTACACAACAAGATCAAGCAAACGTTAATTAACATTAACAACTATTAAAGCTAATGATGTCATTTGTATGTAATACATACATCATTAAACCAAATAAAATACTCACTAAGTCTTAATTAACATGTTAAAATAATGTTATTGTTTTTTTTAATTGTTTTTTCTTTTTAATTTTATTTTGAGGGGTGTGAGCCCACTTCAAAAGTTCTCAAGTAAAGGTCAGATTAAAGTAAATATTAGAAGCTTTTTGATGATTAAACTCTATGATTATAGTGCGGTTTACAAAGTTATTGTTTCACCCATTAATCGACATATTAAAGTTTATCAAATTCATCATAGTTATTTTTTCCTGTAAACCTCTTTAAAGATTCTTACACAATCAAAGGGACAAGTATATTTATGTAACACTGCCCTTGATGGCATCAACAACAACAACATATGTAAGCCCAGAAAGTGAAATTCGAAGAGGATAAAATATAAGTAGACCATATCCTACTCAATAGCGTATTCATAATTTTCATTCAGGAGTTCGAATAATTAAAAATAATAATATTAATACAGTCCTTAAGAATCAAATCTGGATGTTGGGTTTGCATTTCGAATGAAAGCCCTCTCGCCCCTCTAGATCCGCTCCTTGAAGTGGAGAGGTTGCTTCTGATAAACCTTTAAAAACACTACCCTACTACCCTTGACGGAATTTATGAAAATTGATGACATGACATGTAATGAAATGACTACTAAATACTATAAGATACTTTCATTACAATAAGTTTAACCAACTTGTTCATCCAAAATACATTTTTCTTCGACTGTATACTCTATCAAAATTATCAAACACTACCATATGTATAAAATAAAATAAAATAAAGCAAGTATTGGATTTCTAATTTTTACTGAATATATGGTCACTGTCACACCCTTTCAAATTAATCATCATTGCTAAAAGAAACATGAAGTCATAGGCAGGTAGGATAAATAGAATCCATTGAATTTGGGTCTAATTTTACTGTGTAGATTGGTTAATGGTCAGTCTCACTCTTCCTTGAAATTTGGCAGTTGAAAGAAAGTACAACTGAATCTTTGAAATTAGATGCTTTTGTTGGATGAAGTTTCACCTAACAAATGCCTTTCTCGTCATTCTTTCTGACTAATTCAAATTCACTCTACCAACATTTGCTTGGAGCTCTGATTCAAATTCACGCTACCAACATTTGCTTGGAGCTCTGATTAATCTGAATCGCGTCATGTAAAGTCCAAAAAAAATACAAAGCAGCGCTTCTAAAGGCTGGTATGGCCTTCTTTTCAAGTGTTTAATTGAACCAATTGCTTATAATTCACACCATAAACAGTCCCTTTAATCGTATACATGCTTCCCTCTTCCGTTGATAACCATGCTTTCTGAGTATCACTCCAAAGAGCAACTCTAAAAATTCATGCGCCTAGTTTTTCATGGCACCATCTTTACTACAGGGCTCGCCGATATATCTAACCCAATATCTGGCTACTTGAAATAAATTTCATATCCAAAGCTGATCATCACATCAACAATCACTGAACAACCAATGATTAGACAGCTAAAAGATAGAAATAGAAGGCAGTTTTTGTATAGCATAACACCATTCACCAGTAGGAAAAATAGTTGATACATATAACTTAACAATAATAAATCTATATTTTAAAAAAAACGGGCTAGTTTGAACTTAAACTTGGATTAAACAATCTTGGGGAATGATTTTATACTCCATAAAACCAAGCTTACGATAAATAACATGTTCTCTATCAAACTCTAGAAATTCCTACCGACAAAATCCCAAAAGCTCTCAATTATTTCCAGCAAATTTGCCCATCATTTTCGCAATAATAGGAGCAATCTTAGGATTTCCTTGATGCTTGGCCAAATTAGCTGGGTTCTTCATCACTGCAAAATACCAGGCCACATTCAGTAAGAGAAAACAAAGAAACTAGTATCTCTCAAAACATCTATAGTATGTTCAACATTAAGTCTACAAGGATGCAATTTTCCAAATCACTGCAAGTTACTATAGGCAATTGATCAGCAATAATGTTCTAATTTTGCTAGACACAATATATATTATCCTAACTATACTAGCTCAACTGTTAATCTTCTTCTGCTTTACTCAAAAAAAGGTAACCCATGGAAAAACTACTTAACATGACTATCTCCTCTTTCAAAAGCTTAATGAGAAAATAAACAAGCAAAGAGATGGGGAGAATATGTTTACATACTCCTAGCCAAATTTATTTTGTTTGTCTGTAATTAATACGCATACTTGACCATCTGTTGTTGCTAACTAATTAGATTTCCATACAGGAGATACAGAACAATCAAGCAGCATGTGGACGTTTTACTTCTCTTTAGTTTTTTCCTTTTGATATGGACCTCACAGGTACTATCAAGTGGCATATATATGTACTTAGGTAACACAGTGAAGAAAAAATTTATTGGAGGTGCTCAATTTTTAACTAGAACAAAAAGGCGATGTTTCTAATAGACTTCCACTGATTGGACTGGTAGCTAATAAGCTGGTGATAGCATCAATTTCCCTTACCATGTTTATACTGTGTTGATACTTACATATGTGGTGTTTAACCATCAGACACTAACGAGCATGATAAAGAGATTTTCCAAAATAGTCAAATCTTCCAATATATAAAGCATATATGTTTGTTATTCAACTCAAAATGAAATTGATATGTTACAAAGCTATGTGAACTTTAGAGCATATAGTAGGAAATATATGTGATAATTGATAATCATCTTCAAGTGAAACAGCTGGATCACTAGTCAAGAAATGAAATGCCTTAATTATCTAAGCAAAACCATGTGAGAGATAACTAGAATAGACAGGCTAAGAGGCAAGGAGAAAAAGGAAAGTACCATCTTGCAGTGCAGCCATGACATCTGGATCCTTGAATGCCGCCATTAATTCAGGGTCCTGCTCCAGCCAAACATAAAGGAAATTTTAGTCTCTTTGCAATGGACAAACAGTGACTTAAAAGAATCATATTCTACAAAAACTATACAAGATTTTTCTTTTTTATTTGAAATTAATCTTCACCTAAGATAATACCTTTGTTCAAACATTTATACTAAGACCATAATTTGTTTCAAAATAAACATACAAAAGTAGATTTACTTACATTCAGTATTTTGCTGTAGTCCATGTTACCGGGCATTCCTCCGGGTGCGTCCCCAGGCATACCCCCAGGCATGCCTCCGGGCATTCCTCCAGGTGCAGACCCGGGCATTCCCCCTGGAAAGCCTCCGGGCATGCCACCTGGAAAACCTCCAGGCATGCCACCAGGAAAACCTCCGGGCATGCCACCAGGAAAACCAGGCATGCCACCAGGAAAGCCTCCGGGCATGCCACCAGGGAAGCCACCAGCTCTCCTACTTGATGATGATTCTTCTTGCTTCTTGGCCTTTTCATAAGCAGCCTGAGATGTAAGGCATAACCAAATATTAACATGCAGAAAAGGTGCCACACGAGCATAAAACCAAACAAGTAACTAAGGGTTACCTGAGCTTCAGCCTTTCTTCGTTGTCTCTCACGCTCAATCTTTCTATCTTCTCGTTCTTTGCGCAACCTATCATATTTCCTGCGGTGTTCTTCAATTCTATGTGCATTTGGCTCAACCTGTGACAGAAAACACATAATCACTTGCAAATAGTGACAATTTCCCCTTAAACAAGATAACAGGGGGGACTAATAGTACCACCCACTAATTTTTTATGCAAAGAGAAGGCCACCCAGCACTACAACTTAATCACATAAATGCTATGAGATTATATCACAGGAAGCAACCTTCTTAAGCACAGCACTTATTTCCTCATCATAGTCCAGCTTCGAAGCCACATGAAGATCCTTAGCAGCTGCCTCCCATTGTCCCAGCATGGCTCTGGCAATGCCACGAGATTTGTAACCTTTAGCAGAATCTGGGTTTATCTGCAAGAACAGCCAAGTGCACATGATATATTGAACACGAAATTGATCCAACTTTTCTTTTTCATTGTGATGCAGGACAAAAGAAAACTGCTTTCCTAAAATCATGTTGTTTACTTTTTCAAATTGTCGCCGAAATTTATACATTGTTTGACATAAGCATTCAATCGGGGGTTAAAACAAGAATGATTTCTATTTGGGAAGACTACAATATATTCAACCACATGACCAAAAAATGGATTAACTTGGAAGCATGCAAATCTAATGCCTACATGACTCCACGTCTGTCTCAAGAATGGAAGAAATTATTCAGGGTATTTTCCATATAAAGCCCGCAAGAAATATTACTCAGTCAATGACATTCTTTTATTATTACTTTTGGATAAAGCCACCCACTGCAATTGTTGAGAGAACTTATCAAAAAATACTTGTATAATTAGAAATGTAAACAGAACAGAGCCAAATTTAGGTAAGCAAATCTGAGAGCGAGATCAACCTCCAATGCTGCAGTTGCATCTCGTATGGCAGCATTTGGCTTCTTCATCTTGATATAAACAGTAGCTGTGTAAGACGAGCAAAAAATGGTGATTTGTTGAATGCAAATGAATATTCGAATTACAAAAAATCAACATCAATAAATTCAATTTGAAAGCAGGTGGTAAATGTACCTCTAGTAGCATACATAATTGCGGATGTAGGATTGAGGAGAACTGCCTTTGTAAGATGCTCAATTGCATCTTCTAGCTTACCTGATGAAAACAAACAACAAAAGTAAGAGAGATGATGCCACTGGTTTTGCGGACATGCAGAACAAAATCACCTTCAGAAATTGCTTCCATGGCCTGAGCTTTGGACTCCTGAGAAGCATCACGGCTTTCTTCAGTAACCTCAACGGAAGGGTCTCCCATCTAGAAAAAACAGATTTGAAATGTTAAAAATAAACATGAAACCTTTAAATCCAAAACAGAAAGAAAATGTTAAATCAGTCAGGTGGCAAACCTTCTGTGGCTCATCATTGTCAGGTTCCACGGTGTCACTCTCATCAAGCTCAATATCGGATTCAATTATCTCAGGCTCCTCCTCTTCTTCAACTGTCTCTTTCGTACTAGCATCATTCTCAACATCATCCATTTCGTCATCACTCGCATCCACCGCATGAGACTTCTGCATAGAAAACATTAGATCAATAGGACAATATAAAATCCAGGGAGAGGCTACACTTTCCGATTACCCCATATTTAATGAGAAACCACGGACCATACTAATACAGTAACTAAAGAAACCATATAAAGTGGAAACATGTAGGTATCTAAGAAAATCACAGTCAAATCAGTTCAACCCCATTTTACCACTATAATAGTCAGTAATTTGCCTTTCAAGGCATATCAGAAGTTTTATGAACCTCACACTTGCCTAGCTGGAGCTAAGTAAGTCTAACAACTCAGCATCACACCCAACCATTTGGAATCCCTTGCTTCCATAATATAAATCTTGATTCCTAGAGACCGCAAAAAATTTTAAACTTCCTTTCATATGATTTCAGGACTAAATTGTATGGAAAATAATTGGATTCCCTATTTGTGATTGTACAGGTTACTTTACTCATCAGAAACAATAATATTAAGATTTCACAGAACAATAATATTTATTTACTTTTTTATAACCGTGGTGTCCGAACCAACTTGCGCACTTCTGACTAATTCCACGAGATACAAGCCACCTCCCACCAGCAACAAGTACAAGGTAACTAGTCGGTAACCTCATTATTCTCAACCCACATCATTGACCATTACGCCACACTATAAGTAAGAAGATAATGAAGCAAGGAAAATACCTCTTTGTAATCGCCGGTGTCGTAAGCAGCCGGAGGAAGTTTAGCACCGAGACTGTAAAACAAAAAACCAAACGAATAAATCGACATAAAGTTCGCTCATCCAAAACTACAGTAACTGAAAGCAAAGTAGCGATCCATCATCCATTCATATGTTCATAATAACATAAGATTAGGGGAAAAAGTCAAAAATTACTATTCTCAAATGGAACTAAACAGCGCACTTACTTCTCAATGTAGTCACGGAAAAATGAAAGAGAAGGATCGGAGAGAATGGAAGGATTGGATTTGCACTGTTCGACGAATTGCTTCAGTTGATTCAACTTCATCGGGTCCATAGCTTTTTCCGATTATCTTCAAATAGTGCAGATTCAAAATCTTCGAAATTGCAGAAACTGTAAACCCTAGCTTTCGGTAGTGAGGCGAGGAAAATGGAAGGGGACTAGAGCTGACTAGGTTCTTCTAGTAGCTTCTATTAATATTACTGGATAAACTCTTTGTTCCGTTTTATTTGCTTTGTTATTTTCATCTAAGTGGTTTTTTTGGAAAATTACGTCTAGGTTAAAATAATAGCTAAAGTATTTCAATTTTTAAAATTTCATAAGTAAATAAATTATCAAATGTGTATATTTCTATTTGAACCACAACAACTATTTATTACAGTAAAATTGTTCTCTTTTTCTATTTAAGATAGAGTACTCTTTAAGATATCACTATCAAGTAGTTAGGAAGCATGTTTTAATAAATAATTAGTGATTAGTATGTAACCAACTTGCATACATGATAATTCAAATATGAAATTCAAAAAACTAAAATACTTTTAAGTATGTTTTTGAATTTTAGCCTTCACTTTTAACTTTTACAGTAGTCTAAAAATAATACTCCCTTAAAGAAGTTTTGAAAGACTTCTGCTCAATACTTATTAGATTAAAAAAATGAAAAAGAAATAATATATTTTTATTTTCTTTAAAAATCATTTTTAAAAAATGCCAAAAAAATCACTTTAAAGGGAGTTAGTGTTATAAAATAAAGTTTAATATAGAAAGAATTATGTAACTACCTAGAATTTATGACATGAAGAGAAAGCATATCGAGTTCTCGTAAGCAGATTTCTCCACAAAAATATAAAAAAGCTTGAGTTATGCCGAACTAATAGCTAGAACTTTAGATTCTCCCCCCACACGAGTTAAAACAAGATGCATATGAAGCTTTCAAAGAGTAATAGCTCATGATGTTAAAGCTTTCTATGGTACATTTTGTGTTGCGTGTTCTTGCTTTCTAATGCCAAGAATAATGACTAGAGAAGAAAAAAGGCCCTTTCTAATATTATAACGTGCCACATTTCACTTAATATACCCCATGAATGATGAGAGAGAGTTGCTCGGATGGTAAACACCCCTCACTTCCAACTCGAAAGTTGTGAGTTCGAGTCACCTAGGGAGAAAAAGGATGGAAGCTCTTGGGTAGGGAGGAAAAAATACCCCATAAATACATCAAGAACATGCAAACACAAAGTATGCACTAAAACTCATACATCAATTTAGTTCATCTCAACAGATAATACAATGGGAAACTTCAGAGAATAAAAGTGATCAACAGATAATACAATGGGAAACTTCAGAGAATAAAAGTGATCAAGTCTTGGAGTGCAATCTGTCAATTCCCTAAATAAATACTGAAACAAAGAAATTCATCAACATTTCCTCAATACTTGAAGGACACACTCAGTGAACTAAGCAAGCACGAAAGAAGCAAAGAGCACAAGTACGCCTGACATTCCAGTCCATGCAACCGTGCTCACTCCGTTTTTATCTTTCGAAGCTGGGTTGGTGACTGTAAAGTTTCATCAAGAGAAAAATATTGTTAGCAAGAACGCAATGGAAATTAAACATGAATCAATATGTAAGCCAAACAACACTAACATAATATCGAATCTATATTTTACTGGG
>JAJOOS010008674.1:0-18795 GCA_029582725.1 Solanum chiquidenum
TATCGTGATTAATTGGCTAAAAAATGTAAAAGAATCACTACCAAGCGGTTAAGACGGGTAGTAAAAACAGAACAGGGCTATTTTTAGTTTATTGCTAAGATGATAGAGATAAAGACATAAAGTAAAAAATGGTGTGAGATATACGTTGTCCAATGCATGCGCATAGTAATTATGATTTTACTAGTTTTAGAACAAATGGTTGTCATCTGTTACATCCAAAAATGCAGGCTTAGATATATCATCGAAGAATAATAATCTAGGATTAGATAATTTATTAGAAGTTATTTCCTAAAATGTAGGCTTAGTTAATGGACCACTCTGTATCGTGATTAATTGGCTAAAAAATGTAAAAGAATCACTACCAAGCGGTTAAGACGGGTAGTAAAAACAGAACAGGGCTATTTTTAGTTTATTGCTAAGATGATAGAGATAAAGACATAAAGTAAAAAATGGTGTGAGATATACGTTGTCCAATGCATGCGCATAGTAATTATGATTTTACTAGTTTTAGAACAAATGGTTGTCATCTGTTACATCCAAAAATGCAGGCTTAGATATATCATCGAAGAATAATAATCTAGGAGTAGATAATTTATTAGAAGTTATTTCCTAAAATGTAGGCTTAGTTAATGGACCACTCTGTATCGTGATTAATTGGCTAAAAAATGTAAAAGAATCACTACCAAGCGGTTAAGACGGGTAGTAAAAACAGAACAGGGCTATTTTTAGTTTATTGCTAATATGGACTGCTAGTTGAGTTAATTATACTAATAATAAATGCTGGATCATAGAAGTTCTTTGCAAATGGCTTAGCTGGGAAGCTTGAGGGGTTTATGCATGTGTATGATTCATTTCTAGTCCCCAGTGGTTGAATTGATATGATATACAGATATAGTGTACTCAGCCATTATTAGTAGTTGATGCAGTTAACATGATTAAACCTCAAGTGGGGAAGGGTGAAGAATACTTCAATAGATGAGGAACTTTTATTTGTGAATTGAAGAAGTGGATATGATTTTTAGCTGTCAAGGCTTAGTGCAGTTATCTGGCATCAAGAGTTGAGCTACTTTTGTAATAAATTTTCACATTCACAGCTGAAGTTATTTATAAGAGGACATCATGGAATGCTTGATTCATTTGTAATGTGACTATCAAAGTGAGAGTACATTAGTTGTCTCCCCATTTGGGAAGAAGAGACAGAAAAGGAAGGTGCATAGTATATACCTGATATTAAAAGGAAGTGTTACTTTATAATTATATTTTATGTTGCTCGGGCTCTCCAAAATGTTGCTTCACCCATGCCAGATCCCCAAAAAATGCACTACTTCTGGAGGATCCGACACACACCCCTTGATATTTTTGAAGAGTCCGAGCAACATAGATTATATGAAGTCCTGCTGTTTTGATTGTGCATTGATAATTAGTTGTCATTGATTATTTATCATTATTTTCCTTCTGCCCATCTCAGAAGCAGTATTGTGGAGCATAGAAGTAGAGATCTAGTGACTTCCTACAGCTCAACATGCCGAAAGATAGAATGGTGAACTCTTCGTCCTTCAACGGGGCAAGGGTATCTCCTTATGATTGCAGCTCAAAGACTACTGACCTACCACCAGTAGAGAATGAAAGAGAATGGGAAGAAGCTAGGTGCGCTATATGTATGGAGCATCCACACAATGCTGTCCTTCTACTTTGCTCATCCGGGGGAAAGGGTTGCCTGCCTTATATGTGTGACACAAGTTACCGTCATTCAAATTGTCTTGATCAATTTTGTAAACTATCATCTGGAACACAATCAGAAGTTCCACAAGAGCGAAGTACTATATCGGGGACGATGCTCCACAGGGGAAATCAGGTACAACCTTCATCAAGAACAACCTGGTCTGCTGGGGGACAGCAACCAGAGCTTGTCTGCCCTCTTTGCCGGGGACAGATTAAAGGATGGATTGTCGTAGAGGCAGCTCGTAAATTCATGAATTCCAAACACAGGAGTTGTTCCTTGGAGACATGCAATTTTAATGGCAATTATGGAGAACTAAGAAAGCATGCCAGGCTTGAGCATCCCTCAGACAGACCAGCCGAGGCTGACCCTCAAAGACTGTCTGATTGGAGAAGGTTGGAGATTCAAAGAGACGTTGGGGATACTCTCAGTGCATACGAGACGCCATTAGGTGATCTCGTTCCTCCAGATGAGTTCTTTGAGATGCCTGCTGGTATGTTTGACTTCCTAGATGATGTGTACTCTGAGCCTGAGGATGGATTTAGTCCAGACATCAACTCGTTATTGGATTTGGAATTTGAGTTCTCCTTTCTGAATGACCTCCCATATGTGACTTGGTCATATGAAGAGATGATGATGCTGTTGGACTGAGTGCTAGTCGATCACAATTAGTGCTAGATCCGAAAGCAGGAGAGCTAGTAGGTAAGCTCCATCAGATAATCACGGGGGAAAGACCAGGAACCTGGAGGAGACACAACAGGTCATCAAGGCGCATGCCAAGATCCTTCCGGCATTAAACCATTGAATTAATGCTTGGTTCCTTTCAGGTTGAAGTTCGTTGGTTTTCAGGTATCTTGTCATCACTGAATGGAGGAATTTCATGTCACAATCCTGTTATTTGTACTCTCAAATGAACATCGCCGTTGTCGTTCTTTTCCTTTCTTACTTTTTGATACTTTAAGAACAAGTGTTTCCCCCCTCATGAAATTATAGTTCCTTGTTTACTAGCTCTGAACATATGAAACATAAAAGCTTGTTTAGATCACAAGGGAATTTTTTTTAAAGGATGTTAAGCTTAACCTTGTGCCTCCCTATACTATTTTTGTTTTCCAATGTTTATATCGTAATTTTCCAGCTATGGCATATGTTTCTGTATTGTACCGCTATAATGTTTTCAACATTCATAACTTGCAATAGAACCACAACTATACGATAATGTGATTAGAGCACAAACAAATACTAATCAAGGTACAGATCGATTAGACACGTTTGTAACTTTGTTATACTAGCAGAATATATGAATTTCGTGTTTTCTTTATGGAACACTCTTGAGTTTGGAGCTATATATTAGGTATAACCTCATTTGAGATTTGTGAACGGCATGTTTAAATCCACAAATTATTTATTTTTACATATGTACCGATGTTATGATCTATATTTATCCAAAGGCGTATACAACCCAATACTTAATACTTCATTGTGATTCAACCGGTTTCAACATTTTTGATACGAAATGTAAATATATATATATGAAAATTACTAAATTTACAAATAAATTATGAGGCTGTCCAGTTCAAGAACATTTTGATATCCAGAATATTGCTTTTTTGCATGGAGAGCCTATGATGATCATGGACAAAGAAAGAGTTTGAGAAGTTTACGATTAGGCAAAATTTACAGTCTGCGACGTGGAACAACTCTCTTATGATCGATTCTGCTACGTTAATGTCACATGCATGGAAACTCGGTCAGAGTTAGAAACATGCATGTTTCATTACGATTCTTAGAAAATTTGCAATTCACAAATACAATTAACCTGTAAATTTAAACATTTATCGCCAAAGCAGATACTATATCTTTTTGCATGTGGAAATTTAAAGGGTGATTCAGTTTGAATTCATTTTCTTGCTACTTAGTTATTTCATTAACTCAACTTGTGAATTAAGTTTACTAGTTTTGTGTATGAGCGATTAATTTCTCAAAGTTACTTGTGATATCCTTTTAAACTTTGAATAAATATATTAATGCAACTTCCAATTTAAATCTCGAAACAAATGAATCATTATATTGATTATGTGACAATTAATAATTGGAAGTAGTTTACTTGAAAGTTGATTTTTTTCTCCCCTTTCATGTGCTTGAAAGAAAGTGCATCACGCTCTTTACCACATCAACGTCTAGATTATCAAATTATCTAATTAAAAAAGGTAATTAAATTAACACAAAATTTAGGTGTAAGCCTTAAAGCCTGGGGGCAAAAATGGTAATATACGTTTTTCGTTCCTTCTTCATCACCCTCTCGGCTATAAATACCTAAGTGAAAAGCTGAAATAGGGGTTTTAGAAGTCGAAAGTATAAAAGCACAGAAAGGACTCGCTCTGGTTTTCTCTTCTCTGAGGGGTAATTTTTTCGATTTTTCCCATCTGTTTATTCTTTAATCTTTCCTTAATTGTGTCATTATTCGCTTGACAAGCCAGCAGATTTATGTAGGCACCAGTATTTTCGTGATTCAGTAGTAATTGATTTCATGTTAATTTCCAATTCTTGTGTACTCTCTCCGATTGTTTTTGAACAGTGAATTGGGGTTTATTGGATGAAAATAAATTAAAAAAACAAGCTTTTTATCGTTTGCTGAAATGGGTGTCTGAAAATTTTCAGTTTTATGCTTGTAGGTGTTCGATGAATTGCTTGTATAAGTTAGGTGTTAATTTAATGTTGTATCTCAAGCCATGTTTGGAATTAGAACATTTGGCTAGATTAAAGAATCTCGGATCAGATATTACATTGAACTTTTTGTTGTGGTTTGATATGATTACTGGTCATTGGTCATAAAGATGGGATGTCTGTGATAATATCAACAAGTAACAACAACATACCCCGTGTGATCCTACAAGTGGGTCTGGGATGATGGAGTGTATGCAGACCTCACCCCTATGGCATAATATCGAAGGAAAGATAAGTATATACACTGAAATAGTAAAGATAACCTAGATAAAAGAAACAACATTAGTGATAAACTTGAAACTATTTACAATGGCAAAATTGCCTCAATCCTGTACTAGTTGCAGTTAGTTATATGAATCCACTATCTCCATTCCAATCCATTTGGACCCTATTCATTTAAGTAGTAGTCTATGCCTGAACATAATTTTGATAGTTTAGCTTCATTGGTCCCATAAGGGGGTTGTATGCTTTGTAGCTCAGGTTTTTTACTATCTTTTTGAGAGTGTGAAGCACTAAGAACTGATTTGTATTTTTTTCTTATTTAATCATCCCTGCAGCTGAAAGAGTTTGAACAAATCGTCTCTTTTATTATGGCGAGATCATTATCTCAAATGATGTTGCAGCGTTTTGCAGCCTACCCACTTGCGCGTTCATCTGCAATTGTAAGAATAAACACTACTGTCACCCTGTTTGTGCTTACTATTAACAACACATCAACTAATGCCTTTTTCCACTGCTTTGTCTGACCTATCTGGTTGCTTGCAAAGTAAAAAAATTAAGCTTTACTATGAAGAGCTCCCCTTTCTTTCTTCTGTTTTAACTTTGTGCACCCCATCGCTCTGTTCTGGACACTATAGTTTATCTCTCGCTAGCTAAATACAATTGGAGTATATGCTGCATCTCTATGGCATATTATAAACTATGAACATTTGCTTGAATCTACCTTCATCAAACATTTACTTGAATCTATATCCCCCACCCCCTCCCCCAAAAAAAGACCATTTGCTCAAATCTTTCTACTGTATGTTTCCATCCAGTGTCTTCTCATGTGTTTAGTCCATTGACGGGATTAGACAAAATTGTATTTTTTTTTAATAGGGTCTTTCTTTTATTTGTTAAAAAATATTATGCCTAACAGTTGCTTGATTTGTATAATAGACATCCAGATCCATCCACCAGGGTGAAGTGCGGTATTCAACTTCTGTGCCTAGTGACCCTGACACTCATGAAGATTTTAAACCTACTAGTAAGCTTGAGAGTTCAGGTCTTTCTCTGGAGAATATTGTTGAGCAGGTAGCTTTAGTCAATATCTGTACATTTTCTGCTTGTTGGCAAGTCAACGCTCTTTTGTTTTCAATCTTTGAATATAGAGATTGTGTTACCCTTTTTCGCTTATTTGCTGTTCTGTTAAGTGTTCAGATTTCGTTATTCTGTCGGCCTTCTATTGTAGGATGTCAAGGAAAATCCTGTGATGATATACATGAAAGGTGTGCCAGATCTGCCTCGTTGTGGATTCAGCTCATTGGCTGTTAGAGTTCTCAAAGAATACAGTAAGGCCATGTGCTATAAGTGATATCTCTTGTTGTTGGATTTTGCATCCTCTTCACTTGCAAGTTGTAGATTTCTGATAGAGGTCCATGGGCCCTTAATTGGTTTTCATCTTCTTACCAATTTATATTGTCTTTGCAGATGCTCCTATAAGTGCCAGAAATATCTTAGAAGATCCTGAGCTTAAGAATGCTGTAAAAGCTTTCAGGTAAGTTTGATGCCAAAATGGTCTATGGCTATGAAAATTATTTATCGACAAATTTATTTGCATTTTTTAGAAGGGATTGATACACAATTCTAGATGTTGAGTGGCCATCTTTCGCCCTCTGCTGTGATCTGAGCCATAATTTTTTTTAACATTAACGCACATCCTTTAGAGAAACCAGGGTCATTTGGGTAGACATATTGCTGATGGGATATCAGCTGCCATTTAATATCATAGTAAACTCTGGAAATGATTAATGGTTTGTTCATAAGGTCAGATGATATTTGAGTGTCGAGGCAGCTCATATTTTTTTTTGTGACTAAATGTGGTGTAAATTGGTTCTTTTCATTCTTGTAGTATTGCATTGTTTTTTGTTTTGTTTTTTTATTTATGAAGTATGATATGACATTGATTCACCTGGATGATGCCAGCATTATTCTTGGTGATGACTCTGTGGCTATGTAGTTATTTGAGGTATATGTAGGTCGTATATCTACATTTTTGTAGCTATAAAATGGTGACCCTTTATTTTGTATATACTATATAGTGAACATGTTTTAAAGACCATCAAGTGGGTGCTATAGAATTTCACGAGTAGTCTATCTCTAAAGAGCTCAAAAGATCAATTCAATTCTTTGTACTGCAGAGCTTTTTTTATAACCGTGATGTCCAGGCAGGCCATCTTGCATGCACCCCAACTAATTCTACAGGATACCTGTCACCTCCCATCGGCAACACATACTAAGTAACTCTGTCCACCAAGCCTAGGACAGATGGACACCTAGTATTTCTGTCTATGTTGGGATTGAACCTTAGACCTCATGTGCCCTTGGGTGCTCTGCTGAACATTATTTGATTACACCAAAAATAAATCTTGGTCATCTATTTTTCAAGCTATATGTTGTCTGTCACCTTTCCAGAGCCCTTGCCAATTCTGTTGCCATAGCATCTGTGGTATGCAGAAAGGAATCATGACCCAATTTTTTCTTATACTCCCTTCTATTTCTTTTTTTTTTTCAGCCACTGGCCCACATTTCCACAAATATTTATCAATGGGGAATTTGTCGGTGGATCAGATATCATCCTCAATATGCATCAGGTAATTTGACTTGTTTATGTGAATCGAGTCCAACTGGTTAAGTGCGGAATGCTGATCGATTCTTTTTCCATGCAGAGTGGTGAACTCAAGGAAAAGCTGAAAACTATCGTGAACAACCAGGGTAAAGAAGAATGAGATATATTACTGCAGAAAGTAGTATCGCTCTGCTTATGTGTCGAACTGTTGTAGTACTTCTGATATTGTTTTTGTAATCTTTAGGCTTGGGAGCTGTAATAAAATAACACTTGATATACCATCTTCGATATATTGTGGAAACGATGAGGAATATGCATTCTTCACACTTTCATCTCTAATTGATTAAATTGTTCCAGTCCAATGTCTGTTGCTTTGAAATTAGTATTGTTAAGTCTCTGTAAATGACAATAAAGCAGTCACTATAAGGTGATTTTCTGGATAGCCTCATGTTAGTAAAAAGAATCCTAAAACATTGATAGGCTTTGAAGGGGTATGGTTTGGTGCATACATAGTCTTGGGATAAAAATTTAGTACTGCTTTTGTTGCTAATCCTGAGATAAGTTATACCACACTCAATAATTAGTAGAAATGGATGATGGAGTTGCTTTATTTTATCAAAGAGAGTGGCTTGAGAATTTTGGTTGAGACAGACTACTGGGATTTTGAAAATCTTTGGCTAGTTGGGAAATGAATGATGCTTTTAATACGTCCAAACGTGCGTGTGTGTGAGAGAGAGAGATAGAGAACACAATAAGGCAATAAGCACACTATCCATTAATATTGATACAACATGATACAATGACTACCAAAATTCTGAGTAGAATTGAAGAAAACAAAATGTCTACAAAGTGATGAAAAGAGAAACACATCCAAACCTTTATTTTTGAGACAAAACTGGTACACTAAGTCCTAGAATTCACCAAAGGCATATAGTAATTAACTACATACAACTTGTAAGTGTATACTCCCCCATTCCTCATGCATTTGTCCTCACTCCTGAATTACTTATAACATGAAACTCTTAAGAGTGAGTTCATCATCGGCAACCCTCAAGCCCGAGCCTTGCATTTAACCAATTACACACCTCATCCATTTCTCTTGGTACTGTGTAATGACCAAGCCTGGAGAAGAAGATGGTAGTTTTAGAGAACACTTCTTTATAACATTTAGAACTATAATTTTGCAAAGCAAAAAAAGGGATACCCGTCGTATTTTTTGAATGCAAGGTTCCTGAATCCAGCTGAGTTCAAGACGAGGGTAGACCTCTCTCCATATTTGTAAGGAACAACTTCATCACCTATGAATCACAAAACAAAAGGGTAAAAAGATAGTTATGTAGATTACAAGTTACTGATCAGAGGTCCTGCCTCGAGGACTCAGAGAGACGCACTATGCATGGTATAAGCTAAAAAGGTGTTATACAAGTATTTGCAAGTAAAGTACATACACGATCCATGACAGAGTAGAATGGGCAAAGACGAGGCACGTCTTGCAGCCTCTAGTGATCCTTCAATCTTGTTACGCACGTTCCTGCACAATTCCAGTTGTTAACTCCCATATGTGTCTGTTGTCTAAGGGGAAAAAAGAGAGATAGAAAACATACAAATGACCATATAAGCACTCTTTACTCTTTTTTGGTACCTCCCTTTTTATAGCTCTTGAATAATAGAACCTTTAGACATCTAGGAAGCTTATTGTAACACTAATGCTTTGCACAATTCATAAATCTAATGCAGATAGTATTTCTTATTATTCCTCAGCTACACCAACAAGTTTGAGATATGACATGCAATCAAACCTTGAACCGGGAAGCCACCCGCTTAGACCTATGATAACCCTTAAGTTGACTGGATAGGTGTTTCCATTTCCGTATTTTCCTTGTGCAAAGCAAGTTGCAGAGTAGAGTGCAGTCGCTGCACCCATGCTGAAGCCTCCAATACCAAGTTTAACTGTACCACACAGTTAAAATTACTAATCAGATCACGAATTAAACAGACCTAACCATACAAATACACAGGAGATACCGGTGTTTTAGGTCTACATTGAAGGACTATCTAGAACTTACCATCAGCAGGTTCAGTTGACAATAAGTTTGCAATATGTGCAACTGAAGCATCTAAGCCTTCAAAATCATCAGGACCATCATCGGAAAGTTCTCCCACGTCAAACCCTGGAATAACATATAGGGACCCTTAATAACAGTTATTAAAGTTAACTTGTGATACCTTTTGGTTTCATTCTTACATGCAGTGCAAGGAAATCCACCGAGTATAGCTACAGGACGAGTTGGGGCTGTTGGACATATCCATTTGATCTGCAAGGTTATATAGTTTCACAAACAATGATTTAGGATAAAGAGTAGGTTGAAGGAGTTGTATAGATGTAACCAAGTCGAGCAAAATTTAAGAAGTTATCCGAGCTCTTTGCTTACATTAGGAAGGGGTAGACTTTCCAAAAGTTGGGACCAACTGCATAAAGCAGCGAAGCAATCAGCAAATGAATCCACCATATCTCAGGATGAAATAACAAACATATAAATCAGAGAAAAAGGTGCTGGAAAGACAAGCATCAGAGCAAAAGCTTTGATCTAGCAATCCAAAATAAGTTCAATGTTTCTTCTAATAGAATTTATGCTCCATTTGCCTCAGGCACGCTGATTCTCATGGTGACTTCATAGTATTCTTTTGTTTCAAATTACAGAAAGAAAATCAGGCACAGCTAAGCACAAGAAAGTGACTGTCTTTGATAAGTTAACCATAAAATAGCGGCTTAAAGGTAAATAGATTTTACCTGGAGCCATTATCTCCAAGGCCATGCAACCAAACTATTGTAGCTTGGTGTTTCCCTTTGGGCCTCACGACATATGTCCTCCCAAACTCGAATGTCATCCTAGAAGTTCTACTTCCTGTAATGTTATTTAACTAACTTATTAGTCCACTATCAAATGCTTGAACCAAGAAAGATGTTTAGAGAAGGGAGAAGAAATGTTTCCACATGGATAATAGCTATTGCAATGTAAAAAAATGGCTTTACTAAATCTATTGGCTTAAGGACATAAGCTACAACTACAATTACAACTCCAACTAGTATCTGGGACAATCCCAAGCAAGTCAAGATATGTTATGTGAATCCTCACTATCCATGTAGCTTCATTATAACTCATCTCAAGCAGAGACGGAGCCAAGATTTTAACTTTATGTGCCTAAATTCTACGATACTGATATCACGTGTTAATAACTGGGTTCTAAATTTTATTTTTGTACATACTAAGTAAATTTCAAAATGAATATACAACGTTTGAATTAAAGTTACTGAATTTGACAGAACCCGTAGATGACTTCTAGCTCCGCCCCTTATCCCAGGCCATTATAAGCTACTTATAACATTTCCAAAGTAGAACAGAACAACCCTCAATGCTAAGCTAGTTAGATATCAAGAAGCAACAACAATATACTCTAAGTGTGTACGCAGACCTTACCCTACCTCATGGAGATAGAGAGGTTGTTCCCGATATCAAGAAGCAAAAAGACATAAAAGATTATACATTGCAACTAACCAGAGCCAGTTGAAGGGTTTAAATAACTCATATCACTCTCTTCAAAGATGAAATGAAACCTTAGTAGTACTGTCTGAGAGACTAGTGAGCTGAGAAATGGTACTCAACTGCAATGAAGACAAGCCAAACAAGTAGTCCCTATTTATAAGAGTAGGCCCAAAATAAAATAAGGCATGTGAATATGCCAAAAAAAAAAAAAAAAAAGTATTTATGTGTGAACGAGCTGCCTAATATACAACCTAGAAACTCATAAAGAAATAAAAGGGCATCCATAAAAAGGAAAAAAACAGGCAATCTTTTAAACAGAGTGAAAAAGAAAAAAAAAACAGAGAATCAAAACAGAGCACAAAAATCATCCATCCATTTTCCCAAATTCTAGAGTTAGAGAGAGAGAGAGAATCTATACCTGTTGTTGGACAGGGGCAATAAATAAAACAACCTACAGTTAAGAATATTACTGAAAACAAGAAAGGAATAATACCAATTTTGTATTAAAAAAATATATATATCTAACAATCATTTATTTATGTATTGTTTGATGATTACTTTCTTTTATTTTTTGGGAAAAAACGTGAAATTTCAATCGTCCAATTTATCATCATTGTTACAATATTCAATGAAGCACTCGAAGGAAAGAGCACAAATTCCTTATTGCTATTTGATTTTTTCACCAGCTATACATACATATATAATATATGCCCGCTGTGCCATTGTTTTCATTACGTTCCAATTTTTGAATTCGTCTATTGGAATTTCTAGATTCGTCACTATCTATATATACACACATACCTGTAAGGAGTAGAGCGAGAGTGTCAGCTATGATTTTCGCCAAATACAATTGACTTTTGATTCAAACATTCATTAAATATGTACAGATTATTTGAAAACCTAGTAACTTTTAAAAAGAAATAAAATTTAGAACTATAACATCAAATTTTAGCTTTGCTACAGGCAGAAGAATATATAGACATTTTAATAGTAATAGTGATAGAACAATTAAAATAATTAATCTTTCATCCTAATTTATGCGACACACTAACATATTTGAAGCTTGATATTTATGTAACAACTTTTTAATTAAAATTCTTTTTAAATATAAAATACTGCTCGGATAAAGGTATATAGATATGGTGACCTACCTGGAAATCTTTGGGACAACCTTTGAAAAAAGTAAATGAACTTTTTATCTTCAAAAATTGTTTTTGTCTCTCTAGAATAGCTTTTTCTGGATTTGCCACCTATAAATTAGTGGCTCAAAGTCCTTTTCTTGTGCAAAGTCTATAAATTCAAAGTCCAAAGTCTAAAAAATCATCATGAGTTTTTTTGTTCGTTTTATACTGAAAAGGGACTCCACAACCACAAAAGTTTCATAAACCGAACGCTCATCTGTCTTCATTTCTCAATTATGGGTTCTCAGTTCTCATGATCAGTGATAGATTCAGAATTTTTATTAGAGGAAATTAAAAATATATTTTAAAAAATTAAAGTTGTACATGTTGAATAAAGTTGGTAACAATTAGTAAGAGCTTGTGAGTAAAAGTTAAAAGAGAATTAAAAGAAAATTGTTGAAAAAACTTGCAAGTTTCATTTTCAAGTGGGCCCTAAGCTTGACGAAATAAAACACAACAATTGTCCATTAGACCAAATCGTCCCAATGAGGAGTATGCCTAATTGCCCATGAGGGCACCACTTGCAGATGAAGAAGTTAAGTATATCACAATCGATCTTCATTGATTAACTAGACATCGGTCATAATAGCTCTCAATGACGACGTTGAAATTGTTTTAACAACTTAATTACTTGTAATTTATTATTATTAGTGACATATTTTATTTTACTTTTTAAAAAGGGGAAAATTGCAGTGGCGGAGACAGAATTTTCATCGAGGGGGTTCAAAAAGATAAGTAAGCACACTATTAGTATGGCGGGTCAAATATAAATGGGTTGGATCAGATATAAGCAACTAAAAAAAATTTAATTCTACCTCAACACAAACAATAAAATCGAGTAATTATATGTTTGACATAACATTAAAATAAGTATGAGAGAATGTATTTTTTTAAACTATAATTATGGGTCTTGTCTCTGTCATTGTTGTATACAAACGTTATTTAATTTTTGAAACTAACTAAGGAATACTTCTAAATCGGATCATATTGTAGCAATAAAATTTGCGTCGAAAAAATAATTATCAAGATTGAAAAATATCGTGAATTATATTTATTTATAAATTTTAATGATTACTCTTATTTATTTAATCTTACTTATAATTATATTATTCCTTAATCAAATATAAATTAAACGTTTGACTTAAAATGAGTATGAGAGAATGTATTTTAAATTTTAATTATGACAACAACGTTATAAGTTTTACTTAATTTTATAAAAATGGAAAATAAATTTATTTTTTAATATCTAATAAAATAGTATAAATCTCAATAGATTTTCAAACAAAACAAAATTTTCATTTATTTAGAAAATTAAATGAAAATCGGCTGAAATATGGGGGAAACGCTGTTACAAGGAGTCGAACCAGCGACCCAGCACTTATATTGCAAATTCTTGAACCCCCTTTACCACTTAACCAAGCCCTTAGCTTATGTTCAGGGGGTTCATCACTTGGTATATACATATAAATCGAAAAATTAATTCTATATATACCGTGTAATTTTCCAATGAAGGGGGTTCGACATCCATGTAGATCCACCCCTGGAAAATTGTATGAAATACCAAACTATTAATTCAAATTAAATGCTATAGCCATAGTTTATTTTAATTGTAATCCGCAGCAAACATCCCATTTTTTACCATCAGATTCGGTATACAATTAGCCATTTTCGGTATACAATTAGGCATTTTATACATTTCGGTATAAAATGCGTTTGTGTTTGTATAAAGCGAGAGAAAAGTGTATATTTACATATATTTTCATCATATACACTTATAATTATACAACTACAGATTTTATTATACAAACTACAATGTATAAATGAATTTATACAAAACTGAATAATTTGTATAAAATAAGATGTTTCTAGCGAATTATACAAATCAAAAGTTCCATAGCAAACATAAAATTTGCTATGGAGCGCAATTATACAAATTATAGCTATAACATACAAATATGATTTTTATGTTTGCTATATGTGAAAGTTGCCCTATTTTCATCTTATACACTTATAATTATACAACTATAAATTTTATTAGATAAATTACAATGTATAAATGAATTTATACAAAACTGAACAATTTGTATAAAATTAGATGTTTTTAGCGAATTATACAAATCAAAAGCTCCATAGTAAACATAAAATTTGCTATAGAGCGCAATTATACAAACAATAACTATAACATATAAATATAATTTTTATGTTTGCTATATGTGAAAATTGCTCAAAAAAATAACACAATAATCCATACGGCTTCCCACTGTAAGGCAATGCAAGGCCATATAGGAAATGGATTCCTCGGCCCATTATTCGCCGCTTAGTCTTGTCCCCCATGGGCCCTGGGCCCGTCTTTCTGGTGCATGATTGAATCGTGGACTTAAGTTGGGGGAATCCTTGCTTTAACGGGGACGATGAGTTATTAAGTAGGCGTTTAATCATAAAATTTGAGATCTTATAATATTAGTACTCTTGATGATGCAAAGTTTTCGCGTGAAAAACTATACGACCTTAACAAAAAATGAATAGTATTACATCGCATATTGAGGATGTTTTTTTGCAATATATTTTTACAATATTCTTATATAAAAAAAAATATAGAAACATATCAATGACAATACCTTATGAAAAGTACATATTTAGATGAATTTGAATGACTAACAAAATCACATAGAGAATGATTGAAGTTGTTGACTCTAAACTAGAGAATTATCATTCAGATGTTGAACCTATATATGCTTAGCTTGCACACATTTTTTGAAAAACATCAAAAATATTTTCAATTGAAAAAAGAAAAATGCTGAGTAGCCATGATTGAAGCTTATACCAAGGTAGGTATATATGTTGTAAATATTTATTAGGCATATGGGCAAATATAGATTTGACAGGTCATGTTCAATATAATAATGTTCTATATATGTTGTACCTCTACATGACTAGGCATTTCTCTATTATGTTCATTGTATATAATGATATTTGATTGAATATAACTTCTTCTTCTTTTTTACCAAATATGCTTTTGATACATATAGAAAAAACATCTTTAAATTTTTAATGTGAAACACATCATCATAACATGATTTTCTTTTGAAAGATTAAAAAGAATGATTGATATAAGATCAAATGCAAGGGCACCTAAGGGTGTGACCTAGTGATCAATAAAGTGGTTGAGAATGCTGAGGTTTTAGGTTCAAAACTCAGAGGAGACACATAAAACTTCTTCACATGTTCAATTTCTTGTATATTTTAAATTCTTTGAATGAAAATAAATATCTTTAAAAATCTTGATTCCGCAACGAACATAGTAAATGTATTTATCAGGTTGTCCAAGTGATCTCAAAAAGATTTTGAGTTAGCGGACACAACAATTATTCCGTTGAAAAGAAAGTCTTTCTTGGAGAGTAATTATATTGAAATCTTTTGAATGTCAACTCCGTTACCCCACTTAAAAACATCCATGTTACAGGACTATAATATAATTAATTAAATACAATAATAAATTAATAATCATATCTCTTGATACTCAATTAGAATCAAGATCAGGTTTTTGGTGGGGATAATTTTTAACTCAGCGACAAAATATGCTGTTGCCACTAGTATATAGTTTTTGTTTTTTGGGTTCTCATCGTTGTCCAGTATCTATTTTGAGTATAACTACTTTAGATTTGTATCGGAAAATCATCCTGCTTTGGGAGGATAAGTAATTCTATTTTCAGAGCTCAAATTCATGATTTCTGGTTAAGAATGAGTTCGATGGTGTCATGTTGTCACTAGTATATAGCTAGCACCTTTTTAATTTGTTCAGATTTAACAATATAAATTGTTTAAAAGTTGTAATTAAAAAATTAAAGTAGTTGAGCTATAAAATTAGATTAAGGAAAAATTGGCCTCAATGAGGAAATTCCTTTTCAACTTGCATTGTAAATGATGGAAGTCCATTTTTTTTATTTTTTTTTATTTTTATACACGGTTGCAATTTTCTTGTGTGACCTTTATTCCCTATGACATTTGGAACGGTTGTAACTAAAAGACTGGAGTCTTAGTATACTTTTTCGAGTTTAAATATATCGTCTTTGTAACTATTAAAAATCATACAAAAGGTAACTATAAGTCTGTTTATAATTAATAAATGCCAAGTAACTTGAAAAGTGTGATAAGTAAAATGTTACGACAGGTCAAACTACTAAGTGCATGCAACATAACTTTATAATACTGTTAATGTATGTAAATAGTTATTCTATTATATATATATGGCGTGTTTGGTAGTAGAAATACATTTTTTAAGAAAAGATTTTATTTTATATTTATATTTGGTTGATAAAAATTTTTAGAGATTATTTTCAGTAGATTTTTAAAAAAAAAATGACTTTCCTAAGATGAGAAGTTACATAGTGATATTCTACATTAGTTATTTCTTCTTCACCCTCCAACACATCTCAGCTCCACTACCCTACAACCGTTCAATCCTCTATAACATTTGCCTAAGTTATGTATAATTTCTTTTGTAATAATATATTTTGCTTAGCAAACAACAAATAAATAAGTAATCGACTTATTTTCTTAAAAAAACATTTTCCCTCCTATCAAACACACCCTATGTCTTTTCTCTTTCTTTGTTTAAAGAGAAAAGAATAATAAAAAGGAAAAAAACAAAGAAGGTTGGCACTTGGCAGGATAATAGTATTATTCCATAATATAACCTAACCCCTCTTCCCATTAATTTTGGTGATTTGTTGGTAAAGTGAGTTTATCCATGCATGAAACATCCCCTTTAGTTCTTGATGACTCCTACTAATGCATGAATCACCCCCTTCTCAAACAAATGCTTTGGGATCCAAACTTTTAGGCCCCATTTTATGCATATATATAGTAGGTTCTATTATTAACTTCTTTTTTATATAAATACTTTATGGTATAAAAGACAAGATCTTTATTAAAAGAAATGGATAGAGAACTATTTAGCCACGTGATTGATTGGTTATATATGATCAATTTTATTGAATTACTATCTTTATGATCACATTACAAATGCATGAATCATCCCCATCTAGTTCTTGATGTCTATCAACGCATGAGTCCTCCCTTTTTAATTGTTCATGACCCTACCCTACCTTCCAGTCCTGTGAAACCTTACAATGAAGCACAATTTTGTGTTTTTAAATTTTATTTTATTTTGTTGTATAGTAGGAATAAATAGAGAGAGATTTGTATCGTTTGGTGTGAGGGATAAAAATAAATAGTCCTGGAATAAAAAATTGGTGTCTTGTTTGGTTGTCATGTTTGAGATAACTTATCCTACCATTTATACTATAGTGATGGAATAAGTTATCCCATATACATGATGGAATAAGTTATCCCAAGAGAATTAATTCTGGGATAACTTGTTCCCAACCAAACGACAGACGAAACACTTCACATTTAACATAGCTCAATAAAATTCAATCGTATCAGTCAATCTGTTTAAAATTTGTTTAAAGACAAGTGGTATGAAACAAATTATAAGTGAAGAAACGCATCACAATTTAATTCGAATAACTCAAGTTTAAAGGAGTTATATTTGTACATTCACACGTATTTTAATTAAATTTAATGTGACAAAACTCTCGATAATCATTTAGTTTTCGAATATATAATATTTTATACTCACTAACAAAACTCTGGATCTAATTCTGATTTTCTGCTCTTTCACTGTTTTTATCCCAAAAGAAAAGAAGCACATGCATAAAAGCTGCTAGCAATATTCTTTGGTATTTGTCCATAATTGGTAAAATTTCTTTGTTTTTATGATGAGAATGAATTCCATTTTTATTCCCATCACACTAAAGTACCTTTCTTTTCTTAGTTACTCTAACCCTTACAAGGTAACAGAGTGGAGCCAGGTAGGGCCAGCAGTTCGAACCCACTTCGAAAAATTATATTATTTATAGTATATATTGAATTTTTTTTGGCTTTTTTCGTATGTTTACTTTTCTTATATTTTGAAATCTCTTAGAGAAAATTTGGTTTCGCCACTGCCAGGTAATCGATCCTTATTACTGTGAGTCACGAATATTGATGTATCATAGAGTATTGCTGCTTAATTCTTCTTTAAAATTTCGATTATGAAATAATTGCGTGTCCAGAGTTATGTAAATAACTAAAAAAAATATACTCTATGTTTTAACTGAGGGAAATATTCATTTTTTGTACCAGAAAAGGAAATATTTCTATTCTCTCGTATTGTCTCACCTGTTACAACTTTTTTCTATGTCTATCTTGATAATATGACTCACTTTATATTCCTTTTTGCCTTTTTCCTATAGCGGAATTCGATAGATGTTCGTTATTCCAGGTTTGAGCCTCCTGGAAGCTAAGCTTGGGTACCTATCATGGTAACACGTACCCTAATGTTCGATTCAAAATTTTAAGTTTATAGATAATAAATTCTATAGCTTATGTTTGGTTCGGAATAAAATTATTTATACATTTTAAGTAAATTTCTCACGAGATCTGGTTAGCTCAAGCTATTGGATTTGCCAAATCCATAACTAATGATATAGATCTGCCCCTGATTCCTACCACAACCCTGGAAGCATTGACCAAAATAAGCTATTTTAAAAACCAATTCACCAAATTAATACGCTTTTTAATTTTTTTTACAAAAGTAGTATAAACGTACTTCATGGAAACATTTTAGGTTATTTTTATTTTAAAAATTCAACGGACAAAAACTGACGGAGCTGACGACGTTAAATGAATAAACGTTACTGTGAGTAACGTTTTAGGTGTAAAACGTTACTCACAATAACGTTTATTGAGAAT
>JAJOOS010008675.1:0-15026 GCA_029582725.1 Solanum chiquidenum
GAAGCTGAGCAAATGGAAGAATTGGCATGGGGTTTGAAGAATATCAACAAGAGCTTCTTGTGGGTAGTTAGGTCCTCTGAAGAACCCAAACTTCCCAACAACTTTTTAGAGGAATTAACAAGTGAAAAAGGACTAGTGGTGTCATGGTGTCCACAATTACAAGTGTTGGAACATGAATCGATAGGGTGTTTTCTGACACATTGTGGGTGGAATTCGACTTTAGAAGCAATTAGTTTGGGAGTGCCAATGGTGACAATGCCACAATGGACAGATCAACCAACAAATGCAAAGCTTGTGAAGGATGTTTGGGAAATAGGTGTTAGAGCCAAACAAGATGAAAAAGGGATAGTTAGAAGAGAAGTTATTGAAGAATGTATAAAATTAGTGATGGAAGAAGAGAAAGGAAAATTAATTAGGGAAAATGCAAAGAAATGGAAGGAAATGGCTAGAAATGCTGTGGATGAAGGAGGAAGCTCAGATAAAAATATTGAAGAATTTGTTTCCAAGTTGGTTACCATTTCCTAAGTAATAAAGAAGTTAATTAAGAGCCATAAAAAATAATCAAGAAATAGATTTGTATTTTGTAATTGCTTTTGTCTAATTTGAAGTACCAAAGTTTGATGACTATTAGGGGTTGTTTCCGTAGTTAACTGTTTTAGTTATTGTACTGAGTTAATGAGAAATCAATTCTCTAGCTAGCTCGGCTACTTTACTTTCAATATGATAAACTTTATTTTTTTTTAATGGTGTTGGGTTGTTTTCGTGTTAGTCTTTGGTTCTCTCACTAAGGGATTTAGTGTGGGTATCACTCACGACAGTCAAGATCATGACATATAATGCTTGACATGATATACAATATTCTCCTAAATGACTACACCACAATTGTCAAATACGAAGAAGCAATATATACACCAAGAAAAGTAAATAGAAAGAATACACCCAAACTCAGCTGTTGTCGGGACTTGAAATTGGACTCTGATGACCAAGATGTTAGGAATACTTGTTTTACTCGAAAAATATAAATGAAAGAAAAAATGACTATGTTTCGAAAAATCAACTAAACTTATAGTTTAAGAGAAATCGATTTTCCAAAGAAAACAGAGTTGCCACTTAATTTTTTGTAAAAATCAAGAAAAAATCTGAAGGTTTTCAAAAGATTTAAACAGATAAAATGGATTGAAAAGGGTTCGAGTTCAATGTACATTCTGAGAAGGTGTTAGGCCCTCGAAATGTCCGCTAACTTGCGGTTGACCGGCGATTTGACTAAAAATGACTTTGACTAATTTTGAAATTTTAACTAAATAAAAGAACTCATTTTTTTTATTTTTTTAGTTTTTTATTTTATTTTTTACTCTTTGTTTACTTACTTACTACTATTACTTTCTAATAATTATTTTTTAAAGGGAAAATAAACTAAGGGGGGTCATTCTAAAGGGGAATAACTTAAGTGCTGACAAAAAATAATAAAATAAAGCCAAGTATAAATATGTTAATTTTAATGTATGAAATAAAGTAAAATGGTCATCTTTGGGAATTTAATTAAATGAAACCATAAAATAAATAAAGTTAGTCAAACAATAATAAATAATAAGAGAAAAGAAAATGTCAAATTTGGGCCTTTTGCTCAAATTCAAATTCTTGGCCCAAACCTGTTCTAAACTCTAAGAGTGGGCCTGCTAATGGGTTTCAGCTCATTTTTACCCCTTTTTACACTTGAAATTCTGTGTAAATGTTTAGCGTATACCATTGTATATGGGCCGTATTTCCGCATTGTTCCTGTATATCAGCATTTTGATTTGTACCCCTGTATTTCACATTTTTTGCTCTGTATTTTTTACCATGTATACCAGTGTATACAATGGTGTATCACAGTGTATATTGGCATGTATATCATTCCGTTTTTGACCTCTTGGACTCATAACTTTGATTTTCCAGCCTTGTATATTGCTTTCCAGCCCTGTCCGTCGGTTTAAAAACCTGATTGACTCCATAAAAAAAAAAGAATCGGGCCTCTAAGGCCCAATCAATGAAATGCAAGGAAAACGAGCCTCCAAGGACTCGAGAGGAGCCGGTTCACACATAGAAAAAGAACTTTTCCGGGGCAGCAAACGGGACAGGACTAGTAGAGGATTTAACGACTTCACTACCACTGAAATGCTACTTCGAGAGCGTTGCTGAACAGAGCAAAATCAAACGAGACCCAAATTTTGTTCCAACTTCTATGACTTCAAAATCCTATTTCCTGAATGCTTATATATGAATAGGCATAGCTAATGTTTCACTGTGCTTTTCTCAAGTCTGTACTAATTCCTCCCAATATTTTTTCTCCCCCCTTAACAATGAAAAAAAAAGGGCAATATTTATAGAGGGTGCCCAACTTTGGGGGAAACGGAAAGAAAGAAAAAAAAAATCTAGGACCCATTTCGAAATTCAAACTCCAAAAAATCTTTCACAATACATTTTTCTGAAAATTTTGCCCATTCCGGAAGAGGAAAGGGGAATGGACGATCTTGATCGACTCCCATGTCCTCTCGTTCCACGCGGCTTAATCCTGAGAGCAAGGACGATTCTGCGTGCCTGGTTGCTGGAATCGTACTGGGTCTGGTAGCGTGAAGAAGAAACACGCACATGGGTCGATTTTGGGATTTGCTGGGTTCTTTTTAGCAGGAAACGGGCCGGGTCGGGGGTCGTTTTGATGGGCTGCTGGTTGTATGTTGTAAGTATTGGGTGGGTCTTTTATATTAGCAGTGGACTGGGTCAATTGCTGAAGGAATGGGAATTAGAATAGAGAGTGGTTGAAGAGTTGTTGGGTTATGTTCGAAATTGGACTTGAGGGAAATAAAGGGGAATGGGTCTTGGTAAAGGAATTGGGCTGAAGCAAATTAGGAAATGAGCGGCCCAAACTTTGGTCTTAAAGTGAGGTAGCCAAAGTAATTAATAATTTGCCAATTGGGTTTTACAATACTCATTAAAAGTTTTAGTCTTGTCCAACGGTTAACAAATTAGGAAACACGATCTGAAGGTTGCTAGACAGAGAAAAAGACCAAAATTTCAATCATTTTTCAAATAAGATAAAAGTTCCATCTTTTCCAAATAGGATAGGAAACCAAAAAAAACAGAATCAGGTCATGGGCCATAACCCAACAGTATTGTCTAAAGAACGATGACTTTTTCACTTAGAGTAAAGTCATTGTCAACCTCCGTCCTACCTATATCACAAAAAAAGGAATCAATCACTAAGTTTTGAGAAATAAAAGTTGGTATCGACAATATATTGTTGCTACTTTATAGAAGAGTTTACAAGTCTGCATGTCTTCGTCAACATGCCTACTTGTATGGCAAAGAGTGTTTTTGATATTTTTTAATTCTTGTTCTTTAAAACTTGAGGTAAGTGTTAAAAATATACTTAAATTATCTTTTATTTAGTCTCATATCTAAATTGTGTTTGTCAAACTAATGAGTAAATTTTTAACTGTATTTCTCACACTCACAACAATTTAGATATGAAACTCGAAAAAGCAAAGAGTTTAAATGTGTTTTTGGAAGTATCTTGCTGCTTTTTAGATGTAGTTTTCTCTGTTGTCCTTGGACCAAAAAACAATATTTACATATGGACCTGTATTTCCCCGTTAAAGATTTAGACTTTTAGTTGAGACATTAACCTATTTTTTCCATTTAATATTGGGAAAAGGGTTAAAAATATTCTTCAACTTTCATTTATTAGTTGACTTTACTCTTACAGTTAAAATGAAGTTATTTCATGACATTTCATTAGGAGAGAGGAGTATATTTTGAGGAAAATAGGAATAGTTGGGTGATATATCCTAAAAGAAACAAAAGTGATATTATAGGACAAATTCTCAACATGGGTGACTATCTAAAGAATTACCCCCAAATTTCTCCGCATGACATAAATTAAGACAAAATTATAACATATATTGAGTTCATGCTGACACGAGCTCCTATAACTAGTATTGGTAAGATTTAGATGTCACTAGTACATTGTACCCAATAATTGTCTTATGTCATTGCACATGTTGGTAATAAAAAGTTGGAATATACAATAGGAAGAAGCCAACACACTTTGTAAGGCATATTGATCCAAATTGTACACTTCAACTCTATCGACTAACTATAAGAACCACAAGATTTTTCCATCCTTTCTCAAATCCTTAATTTGCCACAAGATTTAAGAAGAACGAAAACGATTTCTACAACGTACTTACTAGGGTTGATTTTTCAGATAATCATTCAACTAAGTTGTTATATCATAAAGTCATCTTTCTTCTTGATTGATTTTTCCTTCAGCCATTAATTGAGAAGTTGCAAGAGATGACTACTCACCAGGCTCACTGTTTGATTTTGCCATATCCAGTCCAAGGTCATATCAACCCAATGCTCCAATTCTCCAAACGTTTACAATCCAAACGTGTTAAAATCACTATAGCAACCACAAAATACTTGTTGAAATACATGAAAGAATTAACAACTTCAGTGTCAATCGAGGCCATATCTGATGGCTATGATGATGGTGGTCGCGATCAAGCAGGATCTTTCCTGGCCTATGTTACACGATTCAAAGAAATTGGCTCGGATACTCTGTCTCAACTTATTCAAAAATTGGCAAATAGTGGGTTCCCTGTAAATTGCATAGTATATGATCCATTCCTTCCTTGGGCTGTTGAAGTAGCAAAGAATTTTGAATTAATTAGTGCTGCATTTTTCACACAAAATTGTGCAGTGGATAATATTTATTACCATGTACATAAAGGGGTATTAAAACTTCCACCTACTCAAAATGATGAAGAAATATTAATTCCTGGATTTTCAAGTCCAATTGAGGCATCAAATGTACCTACTTTTGTTATTAATCCTGAAGCAGAAAGAATACTTGAAATGTTGGCCAATCAATTCTCAAATCTTGACAAAGTGGATTGGGTCCTAATCAATAGCTTCTATGAGTTGGAGAAAGAGGTAACATATTCTTTGGAGTATTTTTTTTTTTTATGTATATATAATAGATGTTGAATCTCCTCTACTTCTTCGTATGTTTACTTCTTCATATTTTGAATCTTCTTAGTGAAAATCCTGACTCAACCACTGACAGTAGAGAAAACATTGAAGGAATTAAATCACATAATACCTTAGACTTCATTTTCTAGTCACCTAAGTTATTGTACAAAATATTCATATAGTTACATGAAATCTTATTCTGTTTTTATTGTTTGACATGTAGGTAATTGATTGGATGACCAAGATATATCCAATGAAGACAATTGGACCAACAATACCATCAATGTACTTAGACAAGAGACTACATGATGACAAAGAGTATGGTCTTAGTATCTTCAAGCCAATGACAAATGAATGCCTAAATTGGTTAAATCATCAACCAATTAGCTCAGTGGTGTATGCATCATTTGGAAGTTTAGCCAAATTAGAAGCTGAGCAAATGGAAGAATTGGCATGTGGTTTGAGGAATAGCAATAAAAACTTCTTGTGGGTTGTTAGGTCCACTGAAGAATCCAAACTTCCCAAGAACTTTTTAGAGGAGTTAAAATTAACAAGTGGCAATAATAAAGGCTTAGTGGTGTCATGGTGTCCCCAATTACAAGTGTTGGAACATGAATCAATAGGGTGTTTTCTGACACACTGTGGGTGGAATTCGACTCTGGAAGCAATTAGTTTGGGAGTGCCAATGGTGGCAATGCCACAATGGACAGATCAACCAACAAATGCAAAATTTGTGAAGGATGTTTGGGAAATAGGTGTTAGAGCCAAACAAGATGAAAAAGGGATAGTTAGAAGAGAAATTATTGAAGAATGCATAAAATTAGTGATGGAAGAAGAGAAAGGAAAATTAATTAGGGAAAATGCAAAGAAATGGAAGGAAATGGCTAGAAATGTTGTGGATGAAGGAGGAAGTTCAGATAAAAATATTGAAGAATTTGTTTCCAAGTTGGTTAAATGTAAGAGTCATAAAAAATAATTAAGAAGTTGATTTGTATTTTGCAATTTCTTTTTCTAATTAAAGTAGCAAAGTTTGACTTGAATCTTCTTTTATTTTCTCCTCTTTCTATTATTTTATTAATTCATTTCTTGTGGAAAGTAACAAACAAATTGTCATGGTCAATGAGTCATTCCTAACTTATTTGCTAGATGATTGAATGCTTTATTTGTCATCTCACTTTTAATGAACTTTTGAATATAATTAACTAAAACTCTGTTAATTTAAATTTCAAATTTATGAATTAATTAAGATGATCAAATGATTCTGGATTAGATCATCAAATTTAGGCACTTATGTTACTTGATGCAAGATAAATTATAGATATGTTGGATCCAGCTCTTCACTAGTATACAATATCAGTGATATATTGTGAGTATTATTTAACATACAAGTATTCACAGTATTCATGGTATAGATACTATATAATATACAACTATAAATTTTGTATTCTGATATAAAAATAATACTCTCTTTGTTTTAATTTGTTTGTCTTATTTTTTCTTTTTGATCTATTTTAAAAGGAATGTGTCTTTCCTTTCTTGAAAACTCTTTAATTCTAACTTTTCACATGACATGTTTCAAACTACAAAATTAAAAGACAGTTTGCTACGTTCGACATATCTTTAGTTTAAAACTACTAGATTCAAAATATTTCTTTACTTTTTTCTTTTAACGTTGTATCAAGTTAAAATAAAAATAAAAACAAATTAAAACGAAAAAATATATACCTTTTTGTACAATATAAAGTTGTCCCATTTCCAAACAGTTCATGGTCAAAATTGATGCATTTATCTTGTTTTGGAGCAAACATTAGTACGAAATGTATTTTTAAATTATTTAGCTAATTGAAGGGTATTTTTAATGGAAACTTGAAGAATTTTCACTAGTTTAGGAGCTTAATACTTAGATACACTCTAATTTGCATTGTTACTAATCTTACTAAATTTTAGTGCGTCCAGAATCCAGATACATGAAGATACATGTATCTCGGTATACAAGAGGTAAAAAATTAGGTGTAATTTGTTATAGATACACTGTATACAAGTGGATTTGCATGTATTTAGATATACATAGACAAATCTCGTTTGTCACTCACCTATGTATCTGATGTATACTAGATACATGTGAATCACAGCAGGTACATAAAGATATATGTATCTAGTGTATATCTAGTGTGATTCGTAAGTATTTGAGATACATGATTATCTTGCTCGCCTCCTTCCCATTTCGCTTGTCTCTTTTCCTATTTTAGTATATCTAATAGCAAATACATGTATTTAGGTGTATCTTTCTTATGATAGAAAATTCCTAATTAACAATAAGATACCTAATTATTTAAAAATATAAATACAATTAATATATATAGTATGAATGTAGGTCTAATAAGATAGTTTTGAATGACATTTTTTACCTTCTAAAAATGAAATTGGTCAATTAGACTATAAAACTTGTCCCCAAGTATTAGTTTGGATGGGCAACAAAATTAATGAATTATTAAAAGTAAAAGATACACTCCTTTGAACAAATTAAAACAATAAAGTATCAACTTTGAACTTCGAGAAGTCTTCTTCAATAAATTATGAGTAAAATTTGAAAACTAATATAGTCAATTTCAAATTTTTTTTGAAGTTAAAGTATAAGTAATTGTTATATTAAAATATTATATAAGATATAAACACTACTAATAAAAAGTCAAATTTAGACCTTAAAAGTCTTTCTTGTACACGTACACCTACATTGAGCACACTACATTAGAAACTAGCTAATGTAAAATTTAGGTTATATTTATTTTTTTACTCTTATTTTATTTGGCACAAGTAAAATTAGACTTTTAAAATCGTCATATCATCTATGTATCTTTTTTATATTCATACGATTTGATTAGTGTTTGTATTTTTGTTAAAATGTTATGTATAATCCCAGAACATGTAACTGAAGTACATAATATTTATTTAGGGCTTTGAAAAAAATTCTTTAAATAATTTTAGACTTCAAAAAGTGATTAATCAAGAGAATATGAACAAACGCCAAAAAAAAAAAATGTAATGCACAACAAATATAAGCAATCAATACTTATAAATGGTCGGATCCAGATTTTCACTTTTGACAAATTCAAAATATAAAAAGGTAAACACACAAAAAAAGTTAAGAAGCATCAATACTTATTATATATACATAAAAAATAATTTTGACCTTATATATATATATATAGAATATTATTTTCAGATTAAGAGAGTTCGAATGAATTCCCTGGAATCATGATACCGTCCCCGAATACAGTATGACTCGATCGGTATAATTATTTTTTAAAAAAATATTTTTAAATTTTTTCATGTTCGATTGATCAAGTAATTTTAAAAAAGAAACTATCTAAGAAAACAAATTCCTTAAAAATGAGTTCCTTAGAGAAAGTAGGGGAAACAAATTCTTCTACTTATGCCATTCTGCATTAATAATGTCATCTTCATCATTCCACACCTCTGTCTCTCATAGTATTTATTTAATTTATATATAAATATTTTTAGCATAATATTTTTTATTTATCTATCGAATATAAAAAATTAAAAAATAAAGAAAACATTTTTCAATGTATTCAAAATATTTCTCGAGCTAAAACGAATTTTAGATAATTTAACACCACACAATAAATTGTTTGTATTACAAAGAAAATGACCCCAAGAATTGGGGAAAAAGTAGGCAAAAACAATCATAAAACACGGAGAAATTTTGCATGGTACAACAAAACTCATTTGGCGTGTTAAATTGGTTCATTTGACTAATAGCATACAATAGGGACCATACTCGTTTCTCGTAAGTCAAACTATTTGAACTTTTATTAATATTTTATGATACTTCCTCCGTCCCATTTTATGTGATAATATTTGATTGGGCATAGAGTTTAATAAATAGATAAAGACTTTGAAATGTTTACCAAATTGCCCTTCAAAAAAAGAGACTTATTTTTCTCTCTCCTAATAAATGTATTTACTCTTTTCAAAATTAAGTGGGACCAACAAGGGTAAAAGAGGAATTATACCTTTAAATACTTACCAAATAAGGAAATGTGACATTCTTTTTGGGACTGACCAAAAAGGAAATGTTGCCACATAAAATGGGACGGAGGGAGTATATTTTTTCATCATATTAATATAAGAAAAATTACAACTTATACAGTTATACTCCCTCTATCCCTTATGCGACACTTTTCATTTTCCGAAAGTTAAACAATTTAAATTTGATCGAAAATTTATACATGAAATGATCAAAAAAAAATTAATAAATTAAAATTTATATATTGGTAAACTACGTAAAAAGTACTATAATTCATATCATAATATTTAAAAGATATATAAAAAATTTACAGTAAAAAATAGATTCATTTAAATCTCAAAATTCAAAAAAAGACGTAATTTGTGACAAAAGGAATAATATTTTTAGCTCCAAAAACTAACCTTGACCCACGTGAAGCAAAACATGAGAAGTAAAAATGAACAGAAGGAGTAAAAAAGTTCAATAAAATATTATAGTAAAATAGATAAAATTCATTCGCCCATAACCAAAGATTTGAAGTTTGAATCTTAGTTATGAAAACAAATTAGACAATAAAAACTTTTCATCTTAATTCAATCTTATACAAAACGAATTTGAATTAATCAGAACCTCAATACTGATATTCGATATCAACCTCCCACTTGGTCAAGTCAACTCTATTTTTCCATTTGACTACTTTTCCTTCACATAAACCAATTTCTCTTTCTTCTTTTTTCCTTCAAAGGCGCATTAAGTTTATGCCTTTCACGTGTCAAGTTTTTATAGGTTTTTGAAGTTGACATATTTAGATTTTCAATAAAAGTCTACGTCAACTCCTAAAAATCAAATCTAACCGTCTGATCTCTTTTAATACTATAATTTGACGATCAAGATTAAAGGAAAATAGCTTACTGGCTATAGCCGGTTGATAAAAGTTGGTCAACTAAAGAAGAAAAAAAGATCTGTGCTTCCCATGTGATTTCCACCAAGAAGAAAAGTCAGCTTTCTTTTGCTTTAATTTTATTTTTTTTATTTCTTATTTAAGTAAACGTTAGCTTTGGGAATCTATTTGTTAATTTGGGTAATATAAAAAGTCAAATCATCTAAAGATTTTATTCTCTATTTTTTTTATCCTGATATTTATATTTTTATAATATAAATATCAATTGGACATTTCAAGTGCGCTTCCTTTTATTATTGTTAATTTTTTTATGTGCTACTATCATTTTAAAGTCAACTAGGAAAAGTAAGAGGCATAATTTCTATGGATGGTTGTGGGTGGTGGACGGACTTAAAAGGAAGTTATTTTCGATAGATTTTTAATTTAAAAGAGAAGAAAAAATTATAATTGTTCATAGAAAAAGTAATTAAAATACAAGAAACAACATATTATATAAGAATAGGTGAATAACAAATCTACAAATAGTAAAAATATTTTAATCTAGAGGAATAAATTTTTGACTTACTTTAAATATAGAAAACGGACCTTGTTAATTCAGGAAGATGAACCTTGATTAACATTAGTTTTCGAAAAATAAATCTAATTAATTTGAAGCAACGAACCTTGACTAAAATTAATTTTCAAAAAATAAAAATAATTAATTCAAAAAATATATATTAAATCTTTAATTTTACATTACCACCCATTAATACCAACAAGATTACCATAATCTTCATTTGTACAATATGGTGCTCTAAGTAACTAACTAACACGTAAATACAACTCAACCTACTATTTTATCCCTATATGATAAATTATACTTTTTCTATTCTAATTTATACGATTTACTTTTTTATTTTTAGTCACTAGTCAATCTGTCACATATCTATATATTTTTTTAATTATGCATTGGATCCCACCATTTTCCCCTTGGAATATAAAAAGCTAATGGAAGCTGTCAACTAGCATGCTACTATTTTGTCTTTTCTTTAATAAAATATAATTATTTCTAAATAAATCTCAGCCGTTAGATCAAAAGATTTGACACTTACCCAGTCAACCGGTCATCCTTTTCTACCTATATATAGACTTCTTCTTCTTCATTTTCTTCTCATCATCTCTGCAAAACAAACAACAAAAATGGCTGTAGATTTGTTAAATTATTCGAGTATGAATGAACAATTAGCTTTACAAGAAGCTGCTTCAGCCGGTTTAAAATCAATGGATAATTTAATCCGGTTAGTTTCATTTCAACAACAGCAAAACCAAACGGTTCAGCCGGATTGTAGAGAGATAACTGATTATACTGTTAACAATTTTAGGAAGGTTATTTCTATTTTGAACCGGACCGGTCATGCCCGGTTTAGACGTAGTCCGGTTCAGGTTACTGATGATTCATGTACGGTTCTTACTCTATCTCCGTTGACAACTCTGGCGGAGGAAATACTACCGGCGGTGAAAGCGCCGGTGATTGTTCCGGTTGAGAAGTATCAATCGAAGGAGTTGACTCTAGATTTTACGAAACGGAAAGTTGGTAAATCTATTGGATGTGAAGCTGTACCGGTGGCGAGTTCGACGACGTCGTCGTCGTTTATGTCGACGATTACAGGTGAAGGAAGTGTTTCAAACGGGAAAGTGTTTTCGTCGATGAACTTACCTCCGCGTCCGCCTGTTTCCTCCGGGAAACCGCCAATCGCCGGGAAAAGGTGTCGTGATCATGATCTGTCTGATGAATTTTCCGGTAGAACCTCCAGCTCCGGCAAGTGTCACTGTAAAAAGATGTTAGTAGTCTCTTCATAATCTCAAACACACTTTAGCCTCTCCGATGTAAATTCAGACTTTCTAATCTGATTTTTTTATTTCTAACAGGAAATCTCGAGTAAAAAAAGTGATGAGAGTTCCGGCGATCAGTTCAAAAACCGCTGATATTCCTGCAGATGAATACTCATGGAGAAAGTACGGTCAAAAGCCGATCAAAGGTTCACCATACCCAAGGTAATTATTCATACACCATCATCAATCATCACGGTTCAGTTTTTTATGAATGAAAATTCCAGATCTGAAACTTAACTTCATTTATTTTCAATTTTCAGGGGATATTACCGATGTAGTAGTGTAAGAGGATGTCCGGCGAGAAAGCACGTAGAGAGAGCCACCGATGATCCAGGAATGCTTATTGTGACTTACGGCGGAGAACATCGTCATGTTCAAACCACAATTTCCGGTAACGTCACCGGCCCCGGAGCTGGAAGTTCCAGCGAGAGGATGATGGCTTTTGAGTTAACAGGACAGAAAAATGGAGAAAGATTAGGGTTAGAGATTTAGGGGCTTTTTTGTAATTTGGAGATACTAGAGGGGTGGAATTGACATTTGAGTAGACTTAAAGATTCGAAAAGTCAATAGTTTGGTGGGAGTTGAGGGTGTGTATGTAAATTTGGGAAATTTTGACTACTTTTTAGTATTTAATACGAAAATCGAGAAGGTTTAGAAATTTTCAAGTTTGACTATACTTTTACTTTTACTTTGAAAATAGAAAAATATTCCTTATCTTTATTGTAATTTAATTTAATTCTTGAGATTCGTCATGATTTTGTCTTTTTGGAAGAATTACTATAATTTATTCTTTAGTGTTTGAAGGAATAACAGTATTTTTTTAATAATTGAGAAAAAGTCAAAAAGGTTAGGCAATTAGTGGGGTTGGAATTTCAATTCAACTTGCGTGATGTTTGTTTCTAAAACATATTATTTCAAAATCACTTGATGATAATAATATATTCTATGCAATGTTAAGATAAAGTTTGAGTAGAATAATACTTACATATTGGATGATTTGATCATAATGTTAGATGATTTGAGAATAATAGAGTGTATACACTATTTTACAGGGTAAAGAAATTGTTTAACCATCTACACAAATGTATCGAATCCAAATTAAAGAAGAAGAAAATAATGAAGGAAGCATAATGATTAGAAAGAGAAATAATATAAAGTTTGTAAGAGAAAAAACAGTGACAATAATAAAATAATTTGATAATTGAGATGCAATAAACAACATATAATAAGAATTATAAGGGAACGACAAGTATAATGTTAAGCATTAAATCTTCATAAGGCAAGACAACTCCCCATATTTAAAGTTATGTCCTCTTACATCCAATTTCTCGCACCTTCTCGCTAAGGTGTTGGCGCACCTTCTTTGCACATGCCCAACCTATTTTAGTCTAGCTTCCCTAATCTTGTCGCCACACAGATTATTCCCACCTTTTTTTCCCTGAGTAATCTCATTCCTAATCTTGTCATTCCTACTAACACTTCATTCTTTCACTGATTTCATTTCTTCTATTATTGAATTTTCTGAACTCTCCCAACCAGCCACACCTTCCAACTCTTTTATATTTTTCATTGAAAATTTATATTTTTAATATTTTTACTTCATAAAATCTATGTTGATTCTAGCCTCTCTAGACCTTACTTGTAAAATTATACCAAGTAAATTCTTGTTATTCAATTTATATATGTCAAATAAAAAAGAAAAAAATCTCTTAATGAAATTTGATTTTACATCCGAGACCATCGTGATTTCCAATAGATACTTGCTTCAAAGTAAAATATTACTAAAATCATCAATAGAAGAAAAGTATATTACATAGAATACATATTCAAATCTGAGTTTTCAACTGTCTACACATTCAAATAATCTTTTGACTTATCTAATTAGAAGTAAGTACTTTCAGAATCAAACTATTTTCAATATCATATCATTGTCAGGAAGAAGTCTTAGTTTGTTTAACTAATGTTTCAGAAATTTTTATGATTTTTCTTTTAATATTCCCTCCGTTACATTTTATCTGGTACTTTTCGCATTTCGAGCTTCAGACAAATCTATCTTTAACCGTAAGTTTTTCATAGATCTTTTAAATATTTTGAATTATCAATTACTGTGACTTACAATACTTTTTACGTAGCCTACAAATATATAAATTTCATTTAAAAAAAATTAAAAATTTCATGTGTAAATTTTTTATCAAACTTAAACCTTTTTGACTCTCGAAAAACAAAAAATATCACGTAAAGACAGAGGGAGTAAGAAGCAATAACAGTCAACTTTGTATGTGAAAGTTGAAGTATTCAAAATGTATTTTCTTAGGGTGGGTGCTTTTGGTGCTACTATTGGTGAATTATTAGCTCTTCAACCTTATATATATAAAAATATATAGACTTTGGACCTAATTTATATTCAAAAAATTAGCTTGAAGAAAGGTGAATTACCTAAGTCATATAAGAAATCTAGAAATCTAATTTCGATCGATGTTGGATATTTTTTTGAGCAACTTTCACATATAACAAACAAAAAAATTATATTTGTATGTTATAGCAAAGTTTGCATAATTGCGCTCCATAACAAAAATATATATGTATAATTCGCTATACATATACAATTGAAAACTATGTCTATTTCGCTATACATTTATACAAAAAGAAGCAATTGTATAATTCGTTGGCTCCTCTTTGTTACGACCCGATTTCGAAAACTAAGGTTTCGAAACCATTTTCGCAACTTTGGCAATTTTTGTTGAGTTTTTTGGAAAAAGTTAAAATTTGGAAGTCGCCACTTAATTTTTAGGAGGAATTAAGAAAACCATTTAAAAAGGGGAATTTTGAAAGAGACATTTTAAATAAAACCAGAGTCGGGTAAGGGTTCAAATAATTCTCTAAGGAAGGGTTTAGGCATCTTAGAGAATCCGCTAACACGCGGTTGACCAGCGGATTGAAAAGTTTGGCTAATTTTTAAAAGAGAACTCAAATTACTTAAAAAAAAATCTTGTTGAAAACTTGGATAAAAATCTTTTAATACTTCTAAAAATCACAAGAATAATCCTAACTTAAACTTTTATCCATTGTCATGTTTTGAACCATACGATTAATTCAAACTTTTAAACATGGATTAAAAGGACCTTGTTTAACAACTATGAAAGGATATTAAAGATCCTTAAGTCATTCATACAAAGTCTTAAGTTAAATTAAAAGACAACTAATTTATTTTAA
>JAJOOS010008676.1:0-13319 GCA_029582725.1 Solanum chiquidenum
CATCACAAACTTCTCAGAATAGCGAATCTTCTCACTTGATTTGTTCATCACTCTCAAATACCATTAAATCTCCACTAATTAGTCAAGTACAACCAAATTTTGGTTCAAGTTCAAGTTCAAGTTTCCGTGGAGAAACAGCTCTTGTTAGTTACTGAACCCTTCCTCTTATTATAGAGTCTGAGATTTTTATCTCTTTGTCAATTCACTTTGCCGGATGGTGCAAGGGCATATCAAAGTAGCTTCTTACATCTTTTTATCTTAAAAACTAAGTAAAATGTTCAATTTTTACAGTCATACAGATTCTGGGATCACCTAGCCTAGTGCACCATGTGTATTATTAAAGGGAATTATCTTCATATCCTGAATATCAATGACCCCGACAAACAATATTCCTCTTCCAGGACTCTGAAAATTAGGAAAAAGGTGAACAGAAGGAAACCAAATGAAAGCAAATTTGCTGACTCCATAAGAGAGCTCTAATAACTGCCAAATAGGCCTAAACAGTTGAAGCTATGACTCAGCCTCAAAAGCTGGAGTTTGAAGCCATGCTAACTGCAGAATCATGACACTGCACTGCAACCCAAGGCACAACACTAGTCTTTGAGGTTATTGTTTTTCATTTTTCATCTTTATCCAATAGATTAGGATAGCTTTCACATTATTATCTAATAGATATGATTAGCTAAAATGAAACTGAAGGTAGTATTTGCAGCTTCAGAGAGTCGTCTAAGAATAAGACATGACTGAAAATGGTATTTTGCTCCAAAATTTCACCTTAGCATATTCAAGAGACATCTCTAAGAGCATAGAGTAAGTGCAAAAGGTGATTATATTGACATATGTATAACTCATATTTAAATGAAGGACAACAAAAGCCATGCAAGAGTTGCTTAGCGCAAATTCTTAATCCTAATGCATTACTATTTTATTGAAATTTAACTCGGTTTATTCTCTGCAGTTCCAATTTTGACCCTATTTTTGCCTCAAAGATCCAAACCCATCAGCAGTTTATTGTCTCAACAGTTACGGGAAAAATAGTGACTAAGACCTTAAAGATCAAAAAGGAAGAAATCAGATTGACATAAAATGGACTACTACCCAACTCTGCACTCACCCACTCGCTCTTCCATTGTTCCTTGAAACAATTGAATAAGACTTGGTGTACCATATGACACACATCCAAAGACTTAGAGAATGTTAGACATGCACTCAAATAAAATAAATATACAAACATCAGAACTTAACAAAATCTCAATGCTAAATCATTTTACGGGGCACGTTCACATAAAATAGGGACTCTATGTAAATATAGCTCTTCCTCAAATAGAGTTTTCTCTACTTCCCTAGAGGTCCCATCAAACTCCATTAACACTTCAAGCTACAAAGACAACAAGCAGCATCATTGAAAATTCTTTGTGCCCATTCATTCAAAATTCAGTTAGGAGGACCAACAGAACAATTTTAAATAGTCAAAGAAAAAAGTTACTCAGGCAATCCATCAAAATGCTTGCCGTAATAGATTACTGACTAAACAAGTACATAATTTCATCTAGCTTCTACAAGTATGTGGAAGGGACAGAGGTTGACCAATTCTGTTGTCTCATAGTAGACATGTTCTGCACACAATTCTTACTCCATTTCAATGTTCCTTTAATTATTTACAGAATTCATTCAAATCTTTAGATCAACTTCAACCAAACCGAGAAGCAAGGAGGGGTTTCTTTACCTAGCCTATCTTGACACCACAAGTAAAACTAAAAAGAAAAATTTCAATTGCACAATAAAAACCACATTACAAAAGAACTCAACAAGCATGTTATATAAAAATATTAACAGGAACAATGCAAAACCAACGAAGTAGTTGACAGTTCAAACTTCAAACTAATAACTAAACATAATTAAACCCAAAAGTGAAAGCAACTTACAGTCTTAATCCTAGTCCTGACTTCAGATTTTTTAGCCTTGTGGTAAATTCTCCTCTTTTCAGCTTGTCTTGCCCTTTTAGCTGCAGAATCCGCTTTCTTTGTTGGAGCAGCTTCACAAACAATGGAACGACGAAACGGCATTTGCACCGGATTCAGTGAAACAGTTCCTGCAATTCAAAGAAAATCAATAGGACCACAAAATTCTAAATTCTACTAACCAATTTGAAACAAGTAAATACCCCAAAATAGAGTTAATTTCTCGTATAATCACTCAACTAATAGTTATTGTCTCCGAAAAATTGGAAAAATCAAACTCCCCCGCGCAAAATTCCCATTCCTAGATGCTAGCTTAATCTTTGAAAAATCAAAATAAAAGATAAAAAGGGATTCTTGAACTGATGGGTTCGTTGAAAATGAAATTCATACCTTTAGAGAAGAGATTGAGAGAAGTGTTAGCAGAAAAACTGAGTGACCTAAATGCATCAGCATGTGGTCCATTGAGAGAAAGGGTGTTGAATTTTGTAGTAAAGCTCAAACAAGATGAAGATAAGCAAGCTCCTGCCATGGCTTTTTCTCTGTATTTCTCACACTCTCTACAGCAACAGCAAAAGCTGAAGAACTTTGTACTAATTGGTATCCCATCTTATCCTCAGAGTCTTATTTTCTTTTGATTTTGATTATGGGCTTGTGCTGGTGGAGGCTGATGTGTTATATGGGCCAAGTTTTATTAGCCCAACAAAAAAGAAAAGACCCACTAAGAGCAAAAGAGATAAGATCAGTCCATTACCGGTCGGGTGATTTACGCCTTTGAGGTGAGTGATTTTGAACTTTTGAGCCACGATTAAAGTTTCAAATTTAACAAGTTGTGATCCACAAACAAGACTTTAAGTTGTGACCGTGAAGGTTTGTCCACAGGGTAAGCAAGGGAATAAAAGTTCAAGACCAACCATTTCCAACGCTATTTGGGCTTTAATTTCCTGCTATTGTTGTTGTGAATTAAATTCATTTAAAACATATTAAGGTATCATAAAAACGGACATTTGTGCCCAACGCTGTTGCAATGCTAATTATCTTTCACTTAACGGATAATGCAGCACCTTCTATTTTTTGATTTTACATATTAAGCACATGCGAAGCAATGACAACAATAACATATCCAATGTCTACTAAGATGGGTCTAGAAAGGGTAGGTTACACAGACCTTATCATCACCTTGGGAGAGGTAGAAAGATTGTTTTCGACAAGACCCTCAGCTTAAAAAAAGTGTTTTCAAAGATGGTTCTAAAAAATACAACATATGAAAATGCAGAAGAGGAGAAAAGTATTGACAACAAAATAATAAAGATAACCAAAGTGGAGCACAACAGTAATAAAATACGATAATAATAGCACATAGTAGAGCCAACCAAGATTCGACGGAGTGTTTTCAGCTCAAAGTTGGCTCATCTAAGGAAAGCTGGAGTTCAAATATTTATCAATTCGGCATGACAAAGCAGTGAAGTCTCTTGAATGAGATCTTTGGAAGTGAATAAGGCCAATGAACTCGAATAGCTAAACCCAACTTAAGCAGTTAGCACCAAATACCTACACACATAGTATACAGTCTTTGTTGCTGTTTGCCTACAGAAAAGGGAACATTTTACAAGGGAAGTGAGCAAGCAAGTTGATCCACTATGTACTACTGAGGGTTAACATCTTAACGCTGATACGTCATGGCTGAAATTAACACTTGTAACTTGTAAGATAGTTTCTATGATGTTGAGAAGACTAAAATCTCTGCTCAGTCATCACAGCAGGTTGTGCTTCAGAAAGCTTTCTTCCTAGATAAGGACCTCTGTTGATAGCTTCCTCCAGCTGCAGGAAAGCACATTATTATAACACAAATGTAGGAAAGCACACCATTAACGAGAGGAGAAAAGGAACAGAAAATTAAGAATCTTCGATGAAACAAACACTATCTTAAAAGACGTTTACTTGAGTTAAAAGATTGTATTTATGTGAAGATTTAACTTGGACTTTCTGTAAATTATATCTCATTTCTTTTGCTCTCCAATTGCTACCATCGTGGCTAACTCATTTTTAATTTTTCCATGCAGTTGACAATAAATAGGCAAATTCACTTGATGAAACATCTTACTTCAATAAATAAATAAATAGGCAAATGCACCAACTTGACCAGGCAGAGTGTTGGTTGGTCAATAACTTGCACGTTCAAAAGATGAAAGTAGCAAAAATGAGGATGTTGAGATGGATGTGTGGACATACTAGGAGAGATAGCATTAGAAACGAAGATATTCAGGGGTTGATATGACCTCCATGGTGGACAAGATGAGGCAAGTCAAGTGAGGCTGAGATTGTATGGTCATGTGAAAAGGAGATGCACAGATGCCTCGGTGGGGAGGTGTGAGAGGTTGACCATGGTGAATTTGAGGAGTGGGAGAAGTAGGCCGAAGAAGTATAAACAAGACATGACACACCTACATCTTACCGAGGGCAAATTTCAAGGAAGCATGGCTCACTTGTTAGGCTTTTATGTATTTTCTTTTCTATGACCCACATGGCTCCCCTGGTTTTATGCACATTAAAATAAACTTCAAAGAAGACATGACCCTAGATAGGAGGATATGGAGATCGAAGATTATGATATAAGGTTAGTAGGTAATAGAATGTTGTCTAGTTTCCTTATCAGTATTGCTATTATTAGTTATTACTCTTATTCTTCGATTTTACTAATACTTGTTGTTTCCTTTACTTCAGTTATCATATTATTTATTGTTGCTACTATTCCCTTCTCAATTATTTTTCAGTATGTCTTCTTCACTACTGTATTTGTTGACATACTTGATCTTTGATATGCGTTACTTGAGCTAGGTTTATCAAGGTCTATCAGAAACAACCACTCTAACCTCACAATGTAGGGGTAGGGCTGCGTACACATCACCCTCTCCAAACTCCACTTGTGGGATTACATTGGGTATGTTGTTGCAAATTCACCGCGATACTTGCACAAAGAAAAGTAAAATGCAAAAAATAGGTTGAACACCTGACATGCTTGTCTATATCTATAGTACGTAGGCATAACTATATGTATATACACGGTGAAAATAAGGACACGTCAGACTTCTATAACAGGGAACTCTAGGATTGAAGACCAATCCCATCTCAGATCCACAATGAACTATAAGTAATCTGTAAAGATTTGAGCACAAGTGATATAAATCAGGAAAGACGCACCTTTGTAGCTATACCCGAAAGTGCATTGTCAGCGATCAGTTTACTAGATGAGGTGAAAACTTTGTAGATTGACTGGCAACATTTGTGTCTTGCTTCCATACCTGAACATTAACCAACTTCAGGAAAATCCAAACTGCTTCAGAAAGGTTCACAGTTATTTTCTCAACATATAATTGCTCTTCAGGCGGTTAAACCATGTCATCCATGATACTTATGGCATCATTTTGGGAAAGAAGAAAAGCCCCGAATATACTGGGTTTGGGCCTTATGATTCCAACTGTTGCATATTTAGCCATTCAATTTGTTCTCTTAAAAGCTACACGTTCAACCCTTTATCTACGGGAAGTCATCGAGAGTTTTCTTTATATAAAAAGAAATTGTGATGGACACAAAAAGAAGAAAATGTTGCAATTGAAACCAGGTCAACTTTTGGTGATTCTGAATCTCTATATAACTGGAAAGGAAGTTCATGCATGTATACCACAGTTAAAACATAAATATTTCTCGAGCTTTAGAAATGTATATTTGTAAACAAGAACATGTATTATGTGAAATAGTTACAGCTTTACAATAGAATACATATAAGATATAAATGAGGACGCAGACAACTACAATTAAGGCCTAAATGAGGGTGGTCTTTCAATATCTGTCGAAGTCCTGCTTAGCCAGGTGAGTTGAAAAATCAATAGCTGATGATGCAACTTTTGTAGTACGGAGATATGGTAAGTTAAAGACTATTTGTTAATGGAATTGTCAGGGTAAAGGATGAACAGACAATTAAAACAAGAAATACACTAACTTGCAGTTTCACGTGAATATGGGCAAACACAAGGTTGAATGAGAAAATGCAGTAGCACAGAAGTCCTTTAGGTGAAGACGTGATCAATCAGAGATGATGCCAAAAAAATGTCATCAAATGACTGCATTTAGATATATGCAAACAGCAGATACTTGTACCCATAGTAACAATGTTAGTGTCTACTGTCAAGCAAATTGGATATTAGCATACAAACCTATCTTTTCTGTCTCTTTAAATGCGTCAGTTACTATATCTATTATTTCTCGTCTGGAAATAACCTCCATCAGGCACCAAGGTCGCATCACCAACCCAGTTATCACTCTGTAGCCCTGTAAACATAAGAAGATACTGACTTTTACTAACTGTGAGAAACTATATGATCATTGATCGCACCAACACGTCCAGCATCATGAAATGGTTTGCATTACTTTGCACTCTACAGAAAATACATAAATGACAAGAAAATAATAGAGTACTATTTTTTTGTAGCCATTATTCCTATGCACACTTTAGTCAATTTTAAAATCCAAATTAAGTTGAAACGATTCACATGCATCACACATCTCATTATACTGCTAAAAGAATTAAAACTTTCCACAGTACAGCTAGGTAGGAAGGAATAGCTTCTTCAAATAGTTGATTTTAAAAGGATAACATAAACAAGGAAACTTCTTCTAATTGTTCCTCTCTGTGAAATGATATAAGCCATTAGCTGCAGAGATATATCTCACCGCCTTACGAATTTCTGAATCCTGTTGAAGAACTGATAAGAGGAGACCCTGTCACAAGGAACAATTCAAATAAATAACCAGGAACTTCATGTCAAGAAATTATATTAGAAAAAAGTCAAAGAAGAATTTGAAGACTTATATGGACAAAATTCCAAAATCTGCTTATTTTGAAAAGTGCGTTTTTTTAGAACTGTTTTTTAAAAAAACTTCGGCAGAGTAGGAGTATGTATTTGGCAATGAATTTCAAAAGCAATTTTACCAATATTAATCCAGTAATTGTGCTTGGTCAAGGTTCCAAAAGTGCTTTTGGGGAAAAACTACTATTTTTAACTTCTGAAAAATAGTTTCTACTACTACTACTCAAACACTTATTTGTTCCTAAATATTTGGCCAAATACCACAACTCGCTAAAATAAGCACTTTTGGCTTCCCAAAAGCTTGGGCAAACTGGCTATTAATGTTGAACACAAGTCTAACAACAGGTTCATGCACATCAAATCCCAATAAAACTCTTCAACTCACGAGGGTAATGCATTTCACAGGTTTTCCTTTCTTTTATAATCCATTTGTTTACCCTCTCTGTCTCTCAATCCCCCTTACCCTTTTTGGGAGCATGTAGTGCTGATTACAGGGTTTTTTTTTTATCATGAAGCCAAACGTCACACAAAAATTAAACTCACTGAAGGTGTCAGCTTTGAAGTCTTGGATGCTGCTTCATAGATCAGGTGCTGAAGATTCTGCTCTGCATCACCATCCAGCAATACATCCTTTTCGGTGCGAGTTTCTCCAACAATGTTTGCAAGAGCATGCAATGCCGCCTGTTTTTTACATTCAAAGGAAGTCCCAAGTAAAGATTATGTCGGTAACAAATTTCTGAATTTCTTTAAATCATGAAGTCAGTCTGCATGACTTCCGCACAGAACTTAAGCAATAGATAAAGATATTAATACGTCTCCTCTTTGCTTCCAGCTGAATTACATTAGAATACAATAATAAGTTGCCATCATTCACACAACATTCATAAAATTGAGGTTGTGTAAATTGACATGGATAACATAAGTTAAAGCTCGCCCTCTAAGGAGTCTCAAATTCAACTCTCATAGCAGAGTGGAAATGTCAGAAAAAAAGATGTGCTTACCAGCTGTTTACCATGCTGTTGCTGATCAAAAGCTGCATAAATCACATGTCTTCCTGCAGGCTGTGCACCTGAGAGAAGCGATGCTGCCCCTTTGCTGCCTGCAAGATGTCAAGGACAAATTTTTATTTTTCAATTACAACGTAATCTCTTAACCAAGTGAAAATGTTGAAGTGGCATGTGTCACAGTGAACTACACAGTGCTAGAAAGAAATTCCAGCAGTCAAAAGAGCAACAAAACATACTTCTGCATGAATGCAGGAACCAGTACTTCGAGAAGCATATTCATATCAAGAACAAGAGGACAGACCAAAGAATATTTGATGAGAGGATTAACTATTAGCTCAGCATAAACGATGATATCTAGTAGATTGGACACTAGAAGAATGAAATCAGAATCAATTAACACCAATGGCAATTCCCTACAATTATAAAGCTGCAACCTAAGTACTGGTTTTTCATAGCCTGAATACATTAATACCTGAGAATAGTTATGAAGCAACCGTAATACTACAAAAACAGTCCAGAATGATAAAATATGCACAGAAGTCGGGATTACCATCACGTCACGTGGTTATACAAAGCATATGGATCTTTGAGCTAGTACATCACTAGATCATGACACACCATTCTAGCCCATTAAGCATTTCCCCACTGAGTCATCAGACCAACAATTTTTCTTTTTGATGAAGTAAGAAAGTTTCATTAATAGCATCAAGCAGATGCATAACCAAAAATAACAAAAGGAAGATCGAGTCTACTCATGTACAAAACATTAAGCTATATCTGGCGAGCTGGCACAATCCAAAAAAGGTATAGATTTAGCCAGTTACACAGACTAAGTAAACAATTGGATTTTACAGATTGACTTGGAGTTGAGATCCCATCAGATCACCTAGGATTCCTTTCTGACCAGATGCACCAAAAAGTAATAGCCGGTTCCATTAACCAGATTTTCTAGATAGCTTGACTAGCGTCACTAGACCAACAAATCATGCACAATAATGAGTAACGACAGCTTCACGTCGTTAGGTCCTTCCACGTGACATGGTAATCCATGGCTTAGTTCTTAGACACTGACTTAGACCAGAGTTCTGCTCTTGCATAAAGATCTCTATAGGGTATGTAAGAAATTATAGCATCAGAGCTTCAATCTTTCTTCATTTTTAATGAATCAAACACACACAAAAAATGTGATTAAAGGGGAAACAAGAAATATACTGTATAAAGGGTAAAAACGGGATTACAGTGGGTAATTACCACATCACCTCTTGAAATACTGGAGCTAAAAGTAAAGACAAAATCTAAGGAAGAAATGGGCCACAAACATGGCTTGTATATGGTGACTAATTGGAGAGAAAGGAATCAAAGATGCTTTGAAGGATTAACCAACCCAACCTAGAAGATCAAGTTCAATTGTTTGCTTCTTAGTGTAAAATGGAATACATAGGCGAAGCTGAGACCAATTTAGAGGCTTTTGAAACTATTCATGTACAGTGAGACTATATTAGTCAGCCTAGTCTAATCTTTTTTTCTTCTTTTTATCTCTTCTTTTGGAGTTGATCCTTTGTATTGTTTTGACAACAATGAAAAACCTTTTACCTTCTCAAAAGAAGGGGAAAGACCTGAGGATAGTTCAATACTCTCTTACTATTGTCATGCACACTTACAGTACACACACTTTGTTCAGATACTTAAAAAGTGAGTAGGGCTCAAACTCTAAGTTAATCACCAAAAAATCAGCAGAGGTCTCATAAGTACAAAGTGTGATCATTAATTTAAAGAAATCCTAAATAAAAATTGCCTCAACTATTTAAAGTTTTTGTCAAGATAAATGTAGTTCAAGGTATCCTTCTGTCAAGGAGAAATTGAGCTACATCACATGGACATAAATATAAAAAAATTAAAAACTTACACAATCCAATTTGTCCCAATGCTTCAAGAGCACATTCACATTCATCTGCATTTTGACTTTCTAAGAAATCGAATCTTCCATTAATGGCAGAAATAAGATTTCTACAACCTGAAAGTCATAATAACAACCAGAGTGTTATTATGCAAGCAAGCAAAAGCTGCAGTAGAACAACAAAAGAAAAGGTAGGATATATTACAACAAACAGTGTGGTACCAGATAACTTCATAGAAAACATACCACAAAATGAGAGTCTATCCTCTTTTGATACATATTGAGTTGTTAACTTAGACAACAATGGGGAAGAAAGGAATACCAAGCAAAGAATTAAATTTGCTAGATTATATATATAACCTTCCTAGTTCCTACTTAAAATAAATCAAAAATCCTTAAGATCAGCCAACATCTTATTAACTGCAGTTGACACACCACTTCTACCGTGCGTACATTAAACCAGTTTAGTTCTGTTGTCCCATATGGGTTGAAAATGGGCTTCCAATTGATGTCTATTACGGTCTTGGGCGATTGACACCCTGCCTTAAGGGGCCTTTGAGGTTTTGAGTTAGATGCTTAGATTCATTCACATGAGGGTGTTGTCCTATAGTAATCCTGCCTAAATTATGTAAGCTTCCAAAAGGGTTTATAATAATTTTGGGCCGCCCATCCATTGCCTTAACGAGTCCAAATATTGCACATAAAATTCTTTCACAAAACCAAAGCCTACCTATATATATACTTTGGACATACGTATTTCCTTAACTAGAACATACAATAGATTTTGAGGATGAAATTGAGCTCCTCCTACATTCTAATTAAAATATGCCAAACCACGATGCTAATTTCTTGGATATGAGAATTTTTTTACCCTAGCATATACTGTGGGCTTCAATCAATATTGAATTAATTAATGGAAAGAATTCTACTTGGACCCACTCACAAGTCCATTAATTATACACCATAAAACCTGAATACAATACCAGAGTCATGTACATGTAACATGTCTTATTCATCACTTAAGTGATAAGCTAATTAAAAAAATGAAAACTCTAATACTCAATCAACATACCTACAACTTGTAAAGTTAATAAATTTTAAACAAACAAACAAATTTGGCACACAATAAAGACATAGAAGAAGCATATGTGAGTATCACCAGATTCATCGATAAACACAAAGGCATTCTCCCTAGCCATCAGCCTTCCAGTTATCATCATTGCTCTTGATCGCAAAATCGATTCAGCAGAAGCATCACTAAGGAAGATAGACAGGTGAAGAAATAAATATGATAGTTACAATGATTGAATGACTAGAACATAAAATTCAGAATCACAAGCAGCAATTCTCGTGTGCAGACCTAATAATAGAAGTAAGAATTTGGAGAAGCTTAGTCCTTGACAAGAACTCAGTGCTGTGCTGAACATCAGCCAACTTCATTCACCCAGCACATACAAGAAAAACAAGTAAAACATCAATCAGGAACAAATTGAAGAAAAGGCTATTAAGTTATTGTAGAATAAAACATATAGCAGCTTAACACGCAAGTACAAACCCCCAAATAAAAGGAGAGTATTTGATATATGCCACCACTAGATCCCCTATAGCTAGAGAAGAAAAACATATTCAGGAAAAAGCTCTTAAATTTATATGGAAACTTCCAAGTAGTAGCCACCTTTCCTCCACATCACATGATGATTCAAAGTTTTGACAAGGTATTAACGGCAGACAAGGAAAAGGTTGCTTTAGGTAAATACCAAACCCTAGTTCTCTGTCTCATATTTTCAGAGTATCTTACCTGATTATTTCATTTTCTTCTATGTTTACTATAGACTATGGGACCAACCTCTCAGAACAGTAGCTGAAGGCACAAAACATAAAAAAACAACAGAGTAAATTTACTCGATGGCTGGGGAAAAAGAGAACATCAAGTGCTTGGCATAAAGAAAAAAGGCATGGTCACATCACCAATACTACTAGATAGTTATGGTTCAGAGTCAGCAAATGTTATTCTGCGATCAAAGAAGTTAGTTCTGCATTCTCTTTGTGATATGTCAAACAGGTAAAGAGTTGATATTTTGCGTGAAGAGTGCACAACTTTTATGACAAGGACTTCCTGAGTTTTTCTCCAACAAATAAAATTCCAGAGATGTGTTCTACCACTGCTGAACAAATATGCAAAATTTATAGCTGATAAGACCTTATGAAGTGACAAGCAAAATGCAACTGCAATGATAACATGTAGAGGAAAATTTTATATCTAGCTAGAAGCAAACCTCATATAGGAGTTCCAAGCTGCTCAAAGTGACTAATGTATCATCTGAATTGCTGATTTCTGTCTCCAACAAGCTAAGAAGATTTGAGCTGTAGACTCTTGATGCCACAGAAGTGGAAATGGAGAATAACTTCACTATCAAAGCTAAAACTCTAACTCGTCCCTGAGGATTTAGCAAAATGAAAAGCCCAAGTACTAGCAATGAGCTAATAGAACAGTTGATAGATGAGGAAAAAAGCATACCACAGCTCAATGAGGTTCAGATGAATCAAGAACCACCACTGACATTGGATTCCACTTTAATTACTTTATTTCCTCTTTCTTATTTTAATTTTGGAGGGATGAGTAAGAGAAGTTCTATAATCAAGACAGACACAACAAGGCACCAGCTCAATTACATCCATAGCAAAATAGATAGATGATTATAGTTTCTGTTTGAATCAGAGAAGAGAACACGAACTATAGATATTAGAACTTTTGGACTTACGTCATGTAGATTTTATGTGTAATTTATGCAAAAGTAAAACCAAGTTAGGATTTGAAAAGATATTTTTGAAGTATGATTCTCTCATTATAAACTACAAAGTAAAGTGAATGTTGAAGAAGCTTCATCAAAATTAGAAAAAATAACAAGTATGATGGTTAAAGAATAGGAAACCTAGTCAAGAAACTCTCGCTATGCGGGGGTGTAAGGAAGGGCCAGACTATGTTGGGTTAATTTTATGTAGCTTTACATTGCATGTTTGCAAGAAAATGTTCCCCGACTTTAAGTCCGGACCTCCTGGTCAAATGGTAGAATCTCCTACCATTGCGTCAAGGCTCCTTAGTGGTATGAATAGATTAAGAGTAGTGTCTTTGTCTCATAGATTCTTTATTTAAGAATAATTTCATATGCTATTATTAACTGGATAGCAACTATAATAATTTATCTCAACATGACATCAAGTAAAGCACTAAATTCAAAAGAGAAGTGCTCATTAGACATGCTTTTCACACTAATTTCAGCATGACCGAAAGTGAAGAACTAATTTCAGAACAGAGCTGTTCATTGCATACAGCACATTGTCTGTCAAAAGGCACACAGAACTTTTACCATCCATCAGAAAAAAACATACCAGAGGTGAACAGTTGGTTGCGAAGTTCACGAGGTTTGTCGCTTCATTGCCGCTTTCAGGAAATATGATATCCTTCAGAAAATTTTATTAAATTCAACAGAGGTCCTTATTTACAATATATCTGGTCAAATTATCACCACAGGCATGCAGAAATGTATGTGCATTGATAAGAAGCAGAATACTACATACAATGCCTTTA
>JAJOOS010008677.1:0-25364 GCA_029582725.1 Solanum chiquidenum
TCCTCTTCTTTTAGGAGGTGATAGAGGAGAAAAAGAAATTGGGGAATCAAGAAATTCAGCTCAAACATTAATGTAAGACATGCTAAGAAAGGCATCTTGAATGAAGTCTGTTGTGATCACTCAAAAGATATTTTTGTATTCATTGTATTAGAGGAAAAAAATTCAAAGAACTACTTTGTAAATAAGTTCCCATTGAAATAGTTTTCAGAAATTATTGAATTTATTTATACTGATGATGTCGTGGCCAATCTTTTAGACATTCTCAATATAACCATATGTCATGATCCTTTCTCATTAATTACCTCATATGAGCACTAATGGGCTTGAATGAAAAATTGGAAGGACCAACACGACTAACTTTGATAGACAAAAGTGAACTTCGAAAGAGAAATTAATAGTACAGAAACAGCTGATAAAATAGCATATTGAATATGATATTTGTAATACCTACTTATCTTAGGAATCTCAAAACAAGACCAATACAATACTGTCCTCTACAACTAAATTATTGATTTACTATGCCAAATCGACAAATAAATCAGCACATAAAAAAATGTGTGCGACACACACCATGGATACACAAAAGACGAGATAATGTAACAAACATGAAGATTCCGCTACGAAATTTAGCCAAAGAGATCAGCAATTAGTGAAAGTATACACAAAGTTAGTTCACAAATTTATTTCAACAGTTATAAAATTTAGGTAGGGTATTTTACCAATTGAACTGGTAGGAGAAAGGGAGGTTTAGAGAAATGAAAAGAGATCGAGAGCAAGACAATGAGAGATTAAGAAACTTACAATTGGATATTTCCAGAGTAGTTTCAAACCAAGCACGTGCAATTTTTATTCATCAATTTGCCTTATATTAACTAAACAATAATCTACACAACAACTGATAGTAAACTTTAAATCTATATAATAAGCTAATCTGAAAGATTTTGATGAATATCTACAAGTCTTTATCGAAACAGATCATTGTCAATTTTTAAAAAACAAATTCATAAAAGATATACAAAGAACTGAATAAACAAGAAAACACATGTTCTTTTATCTCTGAGTAAAAACCTTTCTTTAAAGCTCTCTTTGTCTTTCTTCAATCTCTTAGCAATCTAAATTTCAAAAGGGCTAACGTGAGCTTACAAGATGGGGAAAGATTCGTGATTAAGTTGTCAAGTGTCACACGGAGTATTAGTTGAAGTCTAAGTCCGTGACAGCATGGAACATAGATATTCAAACAAGTAACTTTTTCATAGCTACAAAATGATCTTCCAAAAATAACGGACCATAAAAAAATCGACAAAAGTAAATGGGAAGATATAAAACACCTAAGAGTTAAAAATAACAATTATTACATTTAGAAAAGAAAAAGAAAACTAAATCACATACCTAAAATCCCATAAAAGATGGAGCCTTCACAAGAATTTCGCTTTGCCTTTTTTCAAGAGAAAGCTTCAAAATGAAAATCAAAGAGTGAATACGAATAACTCAGGATTCCTACACAAACACATTAAAAACATATAAAAATTGTGCCTTTCTGATAGAAGTCAAGAAATGGCCATTTCATGAAGAAAAAAAATGAAACAAAAGAACTCAGTATGGAAGAAAAGGAAAATACACTTATATTGAGAGAGGAGAAATCAATGAAGAGTGGTGAAGACCGGAAGAGTGAGGATTGAGCAGTGAAGTGTAGGATCTCTTTATTTGTGCTTTTATTAAAGTCTTTTTGTAATGTGTACTGACAGAGAATTTTCAAAGAGACATACATCTTATCTTATATTAACAAATTAAATAAGTAAAATTGTGATCGTCTGATTGAGTTCGAAAAAAAAATGAAGGAAGAGGAGAAAGCTAACTATCAAAATCAAAATCAAATGTCCTCAAGGAAGTTCTATTCTTAACCAAAAATTTCAATTTTAGTTTTTTCTTTAACACTGTGTCATTGTAGACAGAGAATTGCCACCATAGTACATCACAAAGTAAGGAAATTCAAGAAGAAGACATGAATAAAACTATACTTTAAATGTTAAGAAATTATTGAAAGTTTTAAAAATCTTCTGAGATCATCCCGTGCAAGGAACCACTCACCTTCAAGATACTTTCTCCAACCTGCATGAAAATTTCAAAAAAAAAATACATTAAAAGTAAATTAAAACAGGTACCTCAAGGGAAAAAACAAATAAACCCAAAAACTTGAAGGAAAAGGCCAGAAATGTATGAGCTGAACAAAAATTATCTCCAAAGTCGTCAAATGTGAAATTTCACCACCAAATTGTCTCAAATCATCCTTCTCGACACACTCCTGAACCTGAATCCTGGAGAATGAGAGAGAGACAGAGATTGGGACAGCATAAGAATAGAAACATTGCAAATATTTTCTGTCGATCAATAATGAGTGTGCTTCTCTATCTACCCTTCACTTAAATACCCAACTTTTATCGACAATAGGGTCTAAAGTCATGACGCGCACTTAACTCACACATCACATATGTTGCGCTCTTTTGCAACTACACCAAAGTGTTAGGGGTAACTTCGAGACATTAACTGAGCCAATAAAAATAGAAACAAAGAATTAACAAAAAAAAAAATAGGACAAACTTGATTTGTTTGCTTGGGAATACACAGACATAATACAATGCAACAGCCATTTCAAATGCAAAACCCATATAATATAACTTTTTATTACTCTGTAGATAAAATGATCACATGAGGCCATAAAAAATAGCTCTTGTGATGTAAATTGAAGGGCAAAGTGAACTTTCTAAGCCCTCCCATTACCATACCAAAGGTAAAGGGTATAATATCCATGTTTCCACAAGAAAAACAATCAAACTTTCACCCGTCTAGCTCTTGGCCATCTCATAGCACGCAGCTACATGTTAATCTAGAACAACAATGTCATGTGATCTTATACAAAACAATATCACATTCGATACACGTAACTATATGTCCATTCATTGCCGAAGAGTAGATCTCATATTCCCATCCTGATAAAAAGTAAACTAAGGTCCAGTTGCAAAATATTTCTTGAATTTATAATTCAACTACTACTATTACACCCCAATCTTCTCACAAGCAAGTTCAAGGTTAACTACATAGATGCTCACTGCCCATATTGCTCCATTTAAGCATGTCTGCTACTTGAAGTTACAAATTAAACCACATCAGAACAGGTTTAGGAATTAAGTTGCTAAGCACCCAAACCACAAAAACACGTTTCAAACTCACTTAGCATGAAAATGCCTCTGGTAAAAAACTGGACTTCACTAAAATTTCAGTTCAAACTTCAAATAATATCCAAGTTCTGTAGCATCTCCAATAGGAACTTCAAACAAGTTATCATTATGGCATGAAAGCAAATTTAAATTGCCATCTAAACTGGACCGTATGGTATCAGCATAAAGCATGTTGATGCACCAAGTTTTTTTTTTTGGATCAAACAACCTAAGCAATGTGTGCATTTCGAAAATGATCAAACAGCGATCAATTTAACTTTTAATTGGACAAACAATCTAGTCCAAAGCGGCAAAAGATCTGCACATGATATAAACACTAAAATGAATAACATAAATAACACTATAATTTAAATAACTCATGAGCGAGTTTCCAAAAGACGCTTAGCTCAAATAAAACATATTTTCACAAATATATAAATGCAGACAATTCAAAGCGAAGTACTATATAAAGAGGAATGACAAAAGATACGAATAATAAGAAGCATAAATCCATATATAGCCAAAATTGGATACCAAATTTTGAATTCGGTGCGATTAGAACAAAATCAAAACTCAAATGTTAATGAAATTTTCAAACTAAAACTTAAACAACATAAGCTTAAAGAATACGATATGCATAGATATACCGTTGAGAACTGCGGAATGTTCTTCACTTCAATCTCTGTCTCATCTTTCGGCGCTTCCTCTTCAACCTCAGCATACGCATTTCTTGCGCTGTAAGAAAACAAAAAAAAAATGATGAAATTGAGCATAAAAGACTTACGGAATGAGTGAAAATGGGCAAATACGGTGCTACAAAATTCATGTTATCTTAGCTCTCACTCTGAATTGGTGATGATCGGAAATTATTTCTAATCCTCCAAAAAATTATCATAGAGATCAATTATTTTTGCTTTCCTGATAAAATATGGTACACTTTTTTTAATGAAGAATAAAGTAGTACATGTGTGAGTAATGATAGAGTAGTAAATGTGTTTCTAAGGAAATAACCCCGTACCAATTTACCCCCAAATCCATCAACTTTAAGAACAATTTGATACATTTACAAAGTACCATGCATGTTTATCCCTTTCTTGTAATTTCTCTATTGCAATTTGAAGAATGTATCAGAAAATCAGGATAAAATCATTTGCATGCATATGGAATAATTGGAAACCCACCCAAAAAAAACTTAATAGTACAAATAAATTAACAGATATCCAAAAGACAAAGCAATATATATATATATAGCTTGAAGATGGTGGCATATTATTCAAGAATGATACCAATTTTGATTGAAACTCGCGGCTGTCTTTGACCAACGGAAACTCCACGATGACCGTTATCATCGATTATAATTTTAGCGGCGCTTTGGTGTCCCAGTTGATCGATTAAATTTTGAACACCAACCTTATTCTTCTATTTTGACCAAAGCTGTGAAAGGCGAAACAATGTTACTGTCTCTTCCAATGTGAAGACTGAAAGCAGGAATGGAGCAGTGAAGGTGGAATCCACATGTCACTGAAAGAGGAGAGGGTTTGGTTACGGGTAGTGCACACGTGTAAACAATAGTCCAAGTAAAAGTACCACTCACATTACATTTTGTACAATTTGTAGTGCTGTGTAAAGTAAAGTACACATTTTTTAGCTTGTTGTACAATTTGTAGTGCTGTGTTAGTCCCCTTGACTCCCATAATAAACCACAAGCCATCTGCCCCATTTCCTTCCCAATAAACGCCATTACACATGAAAAATTAAAATTATTGCGTCGCCTATTCCTTTCCTTTATTTATACTTTGAATGAATGATTAAATGTCAAAATCAATCTCTGTAAATGTAAAATCTTGTCTGACCACAAACTTTATCATTAATGTGATCTAAAATCTAAAAAAATTGAATTGGATTTAGGGCAATTTCGAAGAGATCAACAATGGCTACCGTCTCAACAGCTCGAAGCTCCGCTTACCTCACAGCTCTTACACAAGAGATTGAAAAGAAGCTTCAGCGTGTATGTATATGCTTTGATTTTGTGTTGTGCGTCTTCTCGTTTTTTTTCTTTTCTTTTCCTTTTTTGTTGAATTTTGATTTTCCCGTGTTTTCATTGACTAATTGAGTTAGTTGAATTCTATGCATCTGTTTCGAACTCTGGTTCAGGCATTGACTTCGCCCTCACAGAGGCGTAACTTGCTGCAAGAGCTTTTCGCTGATATAGCTTTGGAAGTAGATGATCGAGCAAAAGGTAAACTCAAAAGTTGTTACTCTCTCATTTTTTGCTGCCTTAGGTATGGTGTGGTGTGGTGTGTGTGCACGCTCTTTTTTTTTGTTAACCACGTTATTCACTGATATATCTTTGGAAGTAGATGATCCAGCAAAAGGTAACTCAAAGTTATTACTCTTCTTTTAGTATTTGCTGGCTTAGGTAGGGTGCTTTTGTTAAGCATATTATTCCCGTGATGTGGAAAACAAAGTCAACTTATTGATTGTTAAACATGAAAAAGGCATGGCAAACTTAGAAAGTTCTTTCTACTTGCATTTTGTACGAATATTTATGGCTTAAAAAAAAAAGAGGGGTAGCTAAAATGTCCTGCTCTGTTAGTTGTGAGCCACGACAAACAAACTAAAGTCTTGGTTGATCAAAAAGAGATCTGTTGAATTAATATGTATTTTCTACTGAAGCTCAATAACTAATCAAAAGCGGAGAGGAGGAGAGGGGTATCTCTGGGAGGTTTATTGGTAAAATTGGGCAGGCTTGGTTGTAAACCCTCCGTGTGTTTTGAAAATTACTTGATAGTGACTTTCATTTTGTTGGTAAGTATGAAGCTAGCCTGTTAGATGTTAATGTTGCTAAGATAAAATTGGTAAACACTCGGTGTGTGAAAATTAACTCGACTGTGACTTTACATTTTGTTTGGTAAGTATACAACTGGTCTGTTGACATTAATGTTACCAATTACACCTGTAGAGCACCTTCAATTCTAAAGCAACCTTTGGAATATAAGATTGGGATTCCTGTCCATTATAGATTCCTGTAAATATATGGTCTTTTATTCATCTCTTTGCTTCTCTTGTGAACTGAATGATTGATATGAAGATACATCTACATCTCATTGATGAGTTGATATCGTGGGGAATCTTAGTAGCTCAGTTGGTTGGCTTCTTGGACTTTCACTTGTTGCTGAGGTTCGATTCCCCACCTTGTAATCCTCTCCCCATTTCCCTTTTCTCTATCCTCAATTTGAAAAGAAAAAAAGATGAAAGAGTTGAGATGGTGAATTTTTCTGAGGATTCTACTTCAGTAAGTCTTGAGAAAGCGTTGCATCAGTACTTGTCTAACCTTAATTCTATTGTGAGAGTCATTTAATGTAACCATATCAGTCACAAAGATGCTATGCTGTTAATATGTTTATACAAAATGTGTGTAATGTGTGGTAGTTGCATTCGCAAGATATCTTTAATTGAGAACTGTCATTCATCAAGTGAATTTGGTTCTCTAATTGGAACCTGTTTTAGACTAGGGCCCTTTTGTGTAGGGAATGTTGTGCTCTGTATGTTGTAGAATGTAGCAATACTCAATTTCATCTATATTATATTATTATAGAGATGGTATTTCTGAGCGGCATTTTTTCCGTAGGTTTTCAAATGATATAAGTGCTCCTTGCATTCCTTATCAAAAAAAAAATGTTCCTTGCATATTATGAGAACTTATATCAGGCAATGCTGGGAAATAGCTAATTGGTTGACAAATGAAAATACATTATTGTGTTAAAATTTGTATATCCCATATTGAGTATGGAATGAAATATTAGACTGCAAGCTAATATTTTTATCTGTTTGAACTAATATTTTCAATGTGAAGAATTTCGTTAATCTGTTCTTCAAGCTAATAAATGTGTCCAGAAAGCACAAGATATTATATGCTAGAGGAAAATTTTAATGTGAAGCATTTTTGGTGATCTATCAGGGTGGAGAACTTATATTATGATTTAACATCTTAACAGAGATAATACTCGGCACCGAGGATGCTATTATGGTTGCAGAGGAATGGGCTGAAGGACCGACATGCTACTACTATGTGCTTGCTGATCATTTTGTCCATGTACCTCAGAATGGAAAACCGATCCTTGATTTAATTGTCCAACTGTGGAGCCAATCTTTTGCCGCAAATATTTTTTCAATCCTTTTCCATAAGTGGGTTAGTAGATTTTTTACGTCCTTCAATGATCTTAGTTTCCCTTTTAAGTTTTGTACTCTGTATATAGTGGTAGAATGAGAACTCCCAGATCAAGGAGTGAAAGATGGTTTTCAGACCCACAAGTTAATGATGATATTATAGCTCTGGGTTGTGCTTGAATTTGGTCATTATATTTGTATATGCTGTGAGCAAATGGGCCAAAAGTGGGTTTACTTTCCGAATTGACATCCCAAATGATTTCACTCATTTTGCTTAAGACTTGGAGGGGTATATATGTGTCCCTTAGAATCCCTTACAGCTTCAAGTGTTTAGGCATATCCGAGAGTGAAGATCGTATTCTCATGGTGTGATCTGTAAATATTATCAAGATGCTCGTACAAAGTCGCCTCATCCTTCCCACTCCCAACTCTGGAAAAAAAAAAAGAGGAAGGAAAAGGACCTCACAAGTAAGAAAAGCGGGAAGGGGGGTAGGAGGAGAGGTGTGTGTGTGTTTTGTTCACGCAACGATACTGAAATTACTATTTTTTTTAAAAAAATCTCTTCTACTTTGCAGTTGTTTGAGGTTCAACTTGAAAATTCTGAAGTCCTCCTCCGATACTCATCAGCTCTTGTTCAAGGAGCTACAAATGTATTCTGGTATGAGTTCCACTCTTATTTTAAGATTTTATAGATTGCTAATGTCACTTTTCATTTGCGGTTTCTATGGAGTCTGAAGTATGTAAAGCTACCAGTATGTGAGTTTTCCATTCTAGTGCTGAACTTGCTAATAGTTCAACGGCACAAATCTTTATAATTTAGATATATCAAGATTAGAATTTGATGAGAGTTCACTGTATAGGGTCTATCCTTTAGGCAACAATCTGGATGGCTTGTTGCTTTATACACTCCTTAGCACTTGTTTCCCTTTATGCAACCTTCCTAAGTTTTCTTGTTGATACTGGAACATTGGTTGTTGCTCTTGCTTTCATTTTCTCGTGCATGAACGAAATGTATCATCATGTTGGATCAGTTTACTAGCCTACAAATCAGTATCAGCAAAGCTCTTCACCTTCTTGCATTCGTCATATCCACGTTAATATATATTGCTACTCAGAGATTTATCCGGTTGATGCTCATAGAATAGACTGCTTAATATTGCTATCCAACTGTAATGTAGTGTCTGACAGGTTTATGATTTAAATATATTCCTGCTCTTCTGTTCAACATTTTTTCTGTGCTTCTTTTTTTCTTATTGCGTGCTTCAGAATAACTTCTCTGAATATGTATGGAGATGGAGTACGGGGGTAATCATTAAAATGTATTAAGTGATTAGTTGACATATCCTTTTTGCAGGATTGACATCCAAACAAACACAAGGCGTTTCCAGAGTCTTTTTAAGGTCAAATACTTGTAACTTGATTTCTATTTTCTTCAAGTATTTGGAGTAAAACTGGTGTTTTTGTTTGTTTGTTTTTGATCGATCAAAGCAAATGGTGATAATTAAGTTATTTGGATGCGTGTAACAGTATCTGCTCGAGGAAGTTTCCCTTGTTCCTGACCGATTAAAGAAGATCCCTTTGCAGGTCTGATGTTTGCCCCCTCAGCTTTTCCTGTGTGCCAAAGCTTGTTTTAGTGGGCATGTCCTAACATCATTTGCGGTCTTCATCTTGTCAGGCCCAAAGAGATCTATTTCTCTTCCTCTCAAGGTTCATATTTTTCTATAACCTAGGTAAGTTGATCTTAGCAGTAACCTCGCATAAAAGGTTGAGTACGCATGATTATGTTTAATCTTTCTGCAGGTGACAAACTAGGAAGTTTCTTAAGGCAATTCCCTGATTTTCCGAATGCTTTCTTGATTGGTGGTGCAGCAGATATATTTGTCACTGAACTAGCTGATCAGGTAAGAGAAATATCTTCAACATCCCAAGCCATTTCCTTACTCTTCCTGTATTTGTTCTCATTTATACTTATGTTGTCAGCTTCAAAAACTAAAAGTGGAGCCAGTGTTGTTGCATTATCTCTCCCAATTGAAGGTCCTTCAAGGTAAAGCTAGTTTTGTAGCTAATTTGTAATAAATATGGATTTTGTAAAGAATGGAGTTACATTTACAATGACCTCTCTGCAGGATTAGAGTTGAGAATGGCTACTAGTACTAGATTGAAAACTTGCTTGTATAGCTTCACGTCACCAGGTGCTCCCATGTACCCAACAAGAGTTGTCCGCCATGCAGCATGGGATGCATTAGATTTGCTATATCCTGTGAGTAATCTCTCCATTATCTGAATAAAGCTCATGATTTGATATCATTACTTCTTCTTATTCCGGACAATTTATGGATTGATGTAAGATGTATTTACTTTTCATCTGTGCGTGAAATGTTTAACGGTGTAGCAAAGTATCCTGATGCACAATGCACCTAGGAAGTAGATAAAGAATTACAGAAACAATAGTTCAGATTCCTTTGGGGTATCTTTAAATAAAAGATATTCTGGTCTTTATCAGTTTTTTCTTTGAGAGTCAGAAATGCAGCTTGAACCTTAAGCTGCATATATTTTTGGACTAGCTTGTAACATCTTGTGCATAGCTGTTGAGAAGAAAAGTCCGGGCTAGAAGAAACCTAATCTGTAGGTGGAACTGGTGATATTTTTGTAAGTGGGTGGTATATAAAGATAACTTCTTAGAATAGTTGTTTCAGTTACTTTGCCAGTTTGTGGTAAATGTGGAATCCTTTGTTAGCTTCTGTATTTCCTTTTCAACATGGAAGCTTATGATTGCCATTAGAGAATATCGCAAGCTTAGGAGTTTTATCGCCTTCCTCTTTGTCTTAAGAGTTCCACTTTTTCCTCTAACTTGATTTAATGTCTTGCTTCAGGTCGGACGATACCCTCGGCATATTATAAGTCTCTTTTTCCGTTTGCTGTATCCTTGGTATTGGCCTTCTTCATTTTGGAACTTTATAAAGTCATGCATTCTGGCCGTGTTCTATTCTCTTTTGAGGTTAATATTTTCTAGTTGGGATAAAGTGAGGAGTAGACCAAAGGAGCAATGATGTCTCCCAATGGTGTTTGACATTTAAGCTTTGTGCGGAGTAATGTTGTATGTTTCTTAAGTCAAGAAGTTTGGTTCTTGATGTATCAAAGGTTTTTTCCTGCATGTAATTAAGATATTGGGAATTATTGTCTTCGGAAGCATGGTGGTGTAGAATTGTTCTCATTTCTACTGTAGCGGATATACTAGTTGTGTGCTTTTACTTTTCTTAGTTCAGGTTGTAGGGGATGAAAATGCCAGGATCCTCTTCAGTATTCATTCTGATTTTAGCTTATGTTTGGAATGCACTTTTTTGGGGGGGTTGAGGGGTGCAATTGAAGAGAACTTCTTATTAATCACCAGTAGACTTGGAAAACAAGGCTCAACTATCCAGTCAGAGGCGGACTCATGCGGCTTCCAGGGGGGTGCCCCTCGGTAAAAAAATACATTGTGTATATAAGGTAAGTTTTCTGTATTTATGTAGTTACTAGTTTCACGGCACGTGCGTTGCACGTGTGTATCATATATATAGTATACGAAGTTATAAAATAGAATTAATATTACTAAATTAAATCATTTGAGTAAGTAATTATAATTTAAAGAACATAGGACAAGTGCTTTGAAATGAAATGGAGTGGTTTGTTTCTCACGTCTACATGTGTATTCAAGAGGGTCAAGGAAGAAAAGATTGGAAGGACTATGTGGATAGGTGAGATTTATTTTTAAAATGAGTTACTGGTGGGTTTTCTATCTTGGATGGATTGGGTTTTAAACTCTACCAAAAATACATATATAAAAAAAGCTAAATAAGAGGGTAATTTTGTAATCAAACCACTTATTTCTGGGAAATATGCCATGGTTATTATTTTTAGTACAACAAACCAAACAATCAATAAGAAATAATGTCAGGATAAATAATCTAGTATAACTAATCCCAACATAACTTATATTCAAACCAAACGACCTCTTAAGGTTAAGTTTGTCCTTTTCAAACCCCATGACCATTTTTATAGGCCATACCTTCATCAGCACCTTTTCGACAATTATAAATTTTAAATCATAGAACTTCTAATTTGCTTAGATCTTTTGTCTGTATTAGGTTGTGTAAAGTCTAGTCTAAATCACCTATTCATTTAGTCTAAGGAATCTCTCAACAAATCAGTACTCCACAATCTACCTCAAAAGTGTTGAATTACCCAACTGGAAACTTATATCTCCTACCATAAGAAGCTTTAAACAACACTATTTAAACAAAAAATGATAACTATTATCACAAACTAACTCCGCCAAACACCTCAACATTATATAAGTCATTTGGTGCAATTTACCCAAAGTAAAATAGGAAAAGTAATTTCGGGAAAAACAACTCACATGCTAGCAAACTATATTTCCCCCCTTAAGTCTGTTAGACTGACATGATAACCAACTACACCACGATACCCTTGTCTCCTTGGAGTCGTTTGACTTGAGGTATTAGATATGATAATAATAATGTTGGACTATTTTATCATGCATTTGATTGAAGGTAGTATTAGACTATCTTAAAATTATTTATCTCATCATTACACTTTATTGATAAAAAATAAGTCATAATATACATGGTGAAATAACTTGTTTCCATCCAATCACCCTTTTTATAAAACCAATCTACTATTCCTTCTGTCCCTAATTACTTTTCCACTCTTTTTTTTAGTTGTTCCTAATTACTTATTCACTTTTTCTTTTTTAGTTGTTCCTAATTACTTGTTCATTTTGACAAATCAAGAAAAAATAATTTGTTTTATCTATTATACCCTTAATTAATTACTTTGAAAAATGTAGAAATTCTTGAAAATCTTATGTTCATAAGAATTTTTTTAATTGGTCTACCAATTCAAAAGTTGACAAGTAATTAGGGACAAAGATAGTACTTAAGCCGAACGAAACGGCATTAATACGAGCGAGCTTCTTTTCTTGTCCTCTCAAAGTTCAAACCCTACCCAGCTTTCTCAATTTCTACCTTCTCTTTCACAAACCAAGAGGCTATTACAAATGGCTGAGGCAGCTTTGGATATGACTCTCGACGATCTCATCAAGAAGAATAAGACCGGTACCGGAGGTAAACCTCGTGGCAGAGGCCGCGGCGCCGCCTCCGCCTCTGCCTCCAATGCTGGACCTTCTCGACGGTTCCCTAATCGTTTTGCTAACCGAGCTGCACCTTATTCTATCGCCAAATTTTTTTAATTGAAAAATATTGGAATTTTTTTTCCGGATTTTGAACGTGGATGAAATTATTGTATCTGATCCAAGTTGCTGGCGGTTCAGGCCCCTGAAGCATCGTGGAATCATGATATGTTCGCGGCAGATCAAGCCGTCGCCTTTGGACAAGCTGGTGGTCGGGCGTCTTCCATAGAGACTGGGACTAAACTCTACATCTCCAATCTTGATTACGGCGTCTCCAATGAGGATATCAAGGCAGTTTCTCTCTCAGGTAACTGTTACTGTTGTTAGTTCTTTGTTCAGAGAGTTTATGGATGAATATGAGATTTTTCTTCTTCTTTGGTAATGGAATAAAACAGACCAATTAGTTTAGGATTGAAGCACACTCGTCGTTAATTTTGAAAGTTCATTGTTTTTCTTTTATTTTGCTTCCCTAGTCTCTTTTGATTACACTGTTAAATATCTCCGGATTTGTTGTCAAAGTTTTGACCTTTAATTATTTGTGATGCAATTGTCCTTGCTAGAATAGCAAGTAAGATGAGAAAAAGGGAGATGAACATGATATATCATAGTTAATCCACTGAGGAGGTAATTAAGATGTAACAAGAAAAAAAAAGAGTTATGCAAGAAATTAATGGAGATGTAGCTGAGAAGGATAGAGTTGCCGGTCAAGATTAACTATGTTAAGAAAGACACTGAATCGAAAGCAGACTCACCAGCTCTTCTGCTTATAAGGAAGCTTGTTTCCATAGGAGTTTGCAGTATGTACTTGCATTGGTGTATGAAAAAAGATGTACTGTTATTTTGTAAGTGGTGTGTGGAATCTCTTTCTGGAGGTTTATTGATTGGTCACCAATATTATGTTTATTATTGAATTGCAGGAGTTCTTTTCAGAAATTGGTGACCTGAAACGTTATGCTGTTCATTATGATAGGAGCGGGAGATCAAAGGTATTTTGTTGACCTTAGACTATGCACTTCAAAGGAAAACAATGTTGTTTGGTTGAAATTAGTGGAACACTGGAACTGCTTCTTCAGGGAATGGCAGAGGTGGTTTTCTCACGTAGACAAGATGCGCTAGCTGGTGTTAAAAGGTTCAACAATGTTCAGCTTGATGGGAAGCCAATGAAGATTGAAATTGTTGGAACCAACATTGTCACTCCTACTGCCCCTTTTTCCAATGGTGCTTTTGGTTTTGGAGATACTAATGGAGTTCCTAGAAGGTATGCTCTGTTACTCACCAAGCTGTTAAATTGGACCAAAATTTTGTTTGAGATTTTTTATTCTGCTATTTGATGAAATAAATGAAAATAAGTTTTTTTTTTATAAGATTGAACATCTAGCTAAGTGCTAATTATTTTTATGTGCTTTATTCTGTAGCCAACCATTTGTAAATTTCTTTTACTGACACACTGGCCTCTTCACCCACTCCTTAGAAAGGTCATGCAAAGAAGAAGTAAATATATTTGATCGTGGAGCTATGTTGCTCTTACTCTTCCAAAAATCATTGGGTGTGGGTTGGATCCTCCAAAAGTAGTTCATTTGTGGAGGATCCAACATGGGTGCGGCAAGATTTTTGGAGAGTCCAAGCAACATAGTCATGGATAGTGGTGGCAAATGGGCGGGTTGGGTCAAATTTGGGCGGGTTGAAAATGGGTCAACATAAAATGGGTAATAATTCAATCCGCCCATATTTGCTATGGGTAAAAATGGATTGGGTAACAAATGGGTTGGGTAAAATACTAGTTTACCCATATTTTACCCATATTTTCATGACTAAATAGTACTCTACTTAAGAATTCAACATGGAGAAAATATTTGTCTTTTTCTTAGATGAAATATGTTGAAAATGCTTCATTTAGTTTTATTGTATCATAAAAGTAAAAAAAAAAATCCTACAACTTTTCAATATAAAATAAATTTATGTTTTCCCAAAAAATGTTTTCTTGAAAACAAGTACATTTTTGACTTATTTTCTCATGTTTGGTTGGTGAGTAGAAAAATATTTTCCGAAAAAGATTTGTAGTGTTTGGTTTATGAATGATTTTTTTTTTGAGAAATATCTTTTATTTTACTAGAGTAGAAAATAATTTTTGAAATTGAAAATACTTTTTAAAAACAAACTTAAATTTTTTTTTCGGAGTTGGGGAGGGGGCTGGGGCAGGGGGGGGGGTCGAGAGTAGGGGTGAAAAAATAAAAATTTGAAGTTGAAAATATTTTTTAAAAACAAACTTAAATTTTTTTTGGGTGGGGGGAGGGGAGTGGGCCGATGGTAGGGATGAAAAAATGAAATTTTGAAGTTAATTTTTTTTTTTAAAAAACAAACTTAAATTTTTTTTAAAAAACAAACTTAAATTTTTTTTTGGGGGGATGGGGGGGGGGGGTCGAGGGTAGGGGTGAAAAACTGAAATTTTGAAGTTCAAAATATTTTTTAAAAATAACCTTAAATTTTTTTTTGGGGGGGTGGGTGGGAGGCTGGTAGGGAGGTGGGTGGGAGGGGGGGCTGGGGGGTCGATGGTAGGGGATGACAAAGGACATGTTGAAACTGAAATTTGTGATTTGATGCATTAAAGTTCACATTACCAGTATGAGAGATTGGAATGGTATTACCATTACCCATGACGATCTCCTCCGAACCGTGGTAGTCTTGCGTAGTAGTTAGACTTTGTGTGTCTGAGGCAACATGGTGGGTGGCACCACTATCAACAATCCATGGAGTTGACTGGTTCTGGAGGTGTGCAGCATAATTAGCACGGGCTTGAAGATGATTGTGAGAACGTGTTCGGCAGACATGAGCAGTATGACCTCTACCATCACAGAGTTGGCAGTAGAGGTTGTTGGAAGACTGCTGTTGTGGATTGTTGCGCCGAGGTTGCTGATTGTTACGCCAAGATTGATTACGATTTGGATTATTTTGTGCATTGGATCGTCGATTACTGTTTTGGTTATTGTTGGAGCCCTGACGGGTAGGAGTGGAAGCAGTCCCTTGAGCAAAGTTGGCAGTAATGGGAACAGAAGGTGTCTTCTTGGCTTCCTCATGCTGAAGGACAAGCTCCTGGTCAAGGAGCTTTTCATATAGTTCTTCATAGGTGATCGCCGAATCTCGAGCGCGGATAGCGGCTGAAATTTCTCGAAATTCAGACCCAAGACCAGTGAGAATCTTGACAATCAATTCTTCATTGGAGACAAGGAGCCAGCAGTTGCAAGTTCATCACAAAGAGAGTGAACTTGATGGAGATAGTCTGCAATAGGACAAGAGTCTTTGGAGAGACGGGCTAGACGGTCTCTAAGACTAAAGATACGAGTTTGAGATTTATTTGCATAAGCAGTATGCAAGGCATCCCAAGCGACTTTGGCATTTGGAGCAGAAGCGACTGTACTGCCAATGGTCACATCTACAGTTGCCAAGATAGCATTTTGTATAAGCTGATCTTGTTGAAACCAGGAAACATAGGCAGGATTGGATACTTCTACGTTGTTTTCACAGAGTTTTGGAAGAGATTGGGATTGATCCATCAAGATGACCAAAGAGGTTGTGTCCACGCATAAGCATGGACACCTGAGCCTTCCACAACGAAAAGTTATGGCTACCAGCAAGTTTGATGGGGAGTTGAGTAACCAGATTGAACTATAGACAACAGTCTTTGAACCGGATATGTTGTCGGCATTGACGACACTTGTATTTGGGGTCATTTTTGGCTGGAGGTGTGCTGGCTGGGAGGGGAAAAAAAAGGATCAAGCTTGTTAAAGCAATAGAGCTCTTAATACCATAAAGAGAAAGAGAAGAACTGGATGCGATGCAGATGAACTAATATGTATTGATTAATGTGTTGGCCTTTATATAGCCAGTGTATTACATACAAGGCTGAGAATAAAATAACAACTTAGAGAAGCCTACGTAATTACACTTCTAAAGATAAAAAGGTTGATAAGCAAAATAAAAAGAGTCCTACAAGTAAGAAGAGTCCTACAGGTAACAAAAGTCTTAGATGCTAGCCGTTATTAGTTTTCACTTAATCTTGATTAAAACCGATCAAGGTCAGTTTCTTTTTGTTATTAAGACTTGAGAGATCCCTTTAACTTTATGAATAATTAGTAGTACAATATGTCTTTTTATAAATTAAGATAAATATTGTGCAAATAATGTTCTGTCACTATCTTTATTATTTCAATTATTTGATTTATTAACCAAAAACAGAAGGGGAGTATTGTTTTTTTATTATTGGTACTATTTTTTTTAATTATTGTTGGTACTATTATTTTAACCATATTATATTTCCTTATTTCCCTCTAAATGAAACAAAAACAAATATAAAGTATAATTGTTTGGGCCAAATTGAGTCTTAGAGACAGACAAATTAGGGCACAACTTTATCTCCATTTGAAAAACTACTTTTCTACCGTGTTCTCTCTCCCTCTCGTTCCAACCGGAGTTATCTCTGTAAATTTTAAGGTAAATTCTCCTTTCCATTTTCAGTTTTGCGGCATAGAGTTACTTCAATTATCACTAAAACCAAAGTTTACATGGAAAAATAGATACTCTTTTTGGTCATTCAATTTCTTACTCGTTCAGAATGAACGTTGAAGAGTGTAATTCAGTAGTTGTTTTGGCTGTCAAGAAACAATTTTTTTTGTTGACAGAGTGGTTTTATCATGTGGGGTTTCCTCTTTTTTTTTGGGGTCGAATTTTGTGAGCATTTTATTATAATGTGGAAGTTTTAAATGAATCATTTTTAAGCAAAGAATTTGCAGATTGAATTGTTTTATTATGTGGGTTTCTGGGGAATGACCCGGAGGTTAGTTGGAGTTTTAATTGCATTCTGTGAGTATTTTATTATTATTATGTTAAGTTGTAAATGAATTATTTATAATCATAGGTTTGTAGACTGAATTGTTTTATCATGTGGGTTTGAGGAGAGTTAGAGGTAGACACGAGAAGTATTAGAGAGAGTGGTGAATAGATAGGAGATGACGTAGTTTTAGCGTGCTGAGGACATGATCTTAGATAGGAGGGTGCAAAGGACACAATTTGGGTAGAAGGTTAGTAGGTAGAAGTGTGTTGTGTCCATTTGTATTAGTGGTAGTATTGCTCTTGTAGTTTCATGTCGTTCAATTTCTGTTACTATCTGTTGTTCCTTATACCTCACCTCGATTATGGTATTGTTTTGTTGTAGTTTCTGTTATGTTACTATCTGTTGTTTTTGTTATTAGTTGTTGTTTCTTGAACTTCCATTACTTCTTTTTGGGATTGCTTTGGACTGTTTTTCCTTGAGCCGAGGGTTTATTTGAAACAACCTCTCTACCTATGGGGTAGGGGTAAGGTTTGCATACCTTCTACCCTCCCCAAACCCCACTTTGTGGGACTACACTGGTTATATTGTTGTTGTTTAAGAGTTTTTTTCCCTTTTTTCATAGAGAAAGATGAATAAACTTTAGCTGTCTATTTTAGTTGAAGTCTCTCGAAATAGTGAGCATTATGTTAAAATGTCGAAGAATGTACTCTAAAGTATCACTCTGACACATTGTTGGATGTTTAAGTGCTTAGCAGTTGTAATTAATCATGATTAAAATGGATCAATATCACCTTGCTTTATTTAAGACTTGAGAGATCCAATATTAAATTTCCTTACCTTAATGAATAATTAGTTACATGTCTTTTGAAATAAAGATTTTAATTTTGAAAAGTAGATTAGGTAACTCTTGTCCAAATAATGTCCGATCACTATCTTTATTATTTCAACCAATTTTATTTTGTTAACCAAAAAATATAGGAGTATTGTTTTTTATTATTGGTATTATTATTTTTAACCATATTATATTTTCTTATTTCCCTCTAAATAAAACAAAAACAAATATAAAGTATAATTGTTTGGGCCAAATTGGGTCTTAGAGACAGAAAAATTAGGGCACAGTTTTATCTCCGTCTGGAGAACTGCTCTGCTTTTCCGCTGTCTCTCGTTCCAACCGGAGTTTTTTCTGTGATTTTTAAGGTAAATTCTCTCCATTTTCAGTTTCGCGGAATAAAATTACTTCTAAAAACGCTGAAACTAAAGTTTACATGGAAAAAATTGATCAACTTCTTGGTCATTCAGTTTCTTACTTGTTCGGGATGAATGTTAAAAAGCGTAATTCTGATGTTGTTTTGGCTGTAAAGGAATTTTTTTTTTTGTTGATTGAGTGCTTTTATCATGTGGGATTTCTTTCTTTTTTGAAATAATGAACTGTTGGTCGAATTTTGTTGAATTCTGTGAGCATTTTTTGTTACGATGTTGAAGTTGTTTATGAATCATCTGTAAGCAAAGAATTTGCAGATTGAATTTTTTTATCATGTGGGTTTCTGGTTTTTTCTTTTCCTGAAAGAATGATGAATGAATCATTTTTGGTCATTCAGTATCTTACTTGTTAGGAATGAATGTTGAAGAGTGTAATTCCGAAGTTGCTTTAGCTGTAAAGAAATAGTTATTTTTGGTCATTCAGTATCTTACTTTTTTTTTGCTTTAAAGAAAGATGAATGAACTGTTGTAAAAGTTGGTTGGATTTTATTGAATTCTGTGAGCATTTTATTATAATGTGGTAGTTATAAATGAATCATTTTTAAGCAAAGAATTTGCAGATTGGATTGTTTTATCATGTGGGTTTCTGGGGGTGAATGACCCGGAGGTCAGTTGGAGTTCTTATTGAATTCTGTGAGCATTTTATTATTATGTTGAAATTGTAAATGAATTATTTATAACATAGAATTGTAGACTAAATTGTTTAATCATGTGGGTTTGAGGAGAGGTAGAGGTAGACTGGATAAGTATTAGAGAGAGAGGTGATTAGATAAGAGATGACGTAGTTTTAGCTTGCTGAGGACATGACCTTAGAAAGGAGGGTGTGGAGGACACAGTTAGGGTAGAAGGTTAGTAGGTGCTAGGTAGAAGTGTGTGCTGTCCGTTCGTATTAGTAGTTGTAGTAATGTTCTTGTAGTTTCATGTCCTTCGATTTCTGGTACTGTCTTTTGTTCCTTATACTTCTATTATGGTATTGTTGTTTTGTAGTGTCTGTTCTGTAACTATCATTGTTTTTGTTATTATTTGTTGTTTCTTGCACTTCCGTTACTTCTTTTTGGGAGTGCTTTGGACTGTTTTCCTTGAGCCGAGGGTTTATTCGAAACAACCTCTCTACCTATGAAGTAGTGGTAAGGGTTTGTGTACCCTCTACTCTCCCCAAACCCCACTTTGTGGGACTACACTGGTTATATTGTTGTTTGAGGGTTTTTTCCTTCTTTTTTTTCATAGAGAAAGATGAATAGACTTAGCTATCTATTTTAGTTAAAGTCTCTCGAAATAGTGAGCATTATGTTAAAATGTTGAAGAATGTACTCTAAGTATCACTCTGACACACTGTTGGATGCTTAAGAGTTTAGCAGTTGCAATTAGCAAATAGCAAGATTGAAAGGAGCAGATATATGAGAAATGAAAAGGGAAACTGAAGAAGAAGAAGGGAAAATATCAAATTAAGAATCGAAAAGGAGAAAAGTTATTCATGAAAGAGAGACTTTACCCTTACAGTTCTGCAATGAATCAAGAGGTGTGTAAAACTCAAACTGCTAAACCAAATGATGAGGGTGTAAGTGAAAGAAAATGGATAAAAGTAGACTAAAGTTTAAATCTAAAACTTTAATTTAAAAGCTGAATGAATCTGAAGTTCAGTCTGTAAGTCAGGAACAACTCCGGTGCCACACGTAGTAAGAATTTGGTCATTGCCTTACACAAGCGAAGGGTTTGGATTTTGGATGGGGGTAGACTCTTTTATATCTTTAGAAAACTCAATATTTGCTATGAGAGAATGCATAATTAGGAGGATAAGTGTAGAATGCTGGTCCTCAAATTGTGTTAAATGACCTTTGTCTTGTAAGTTGGTTTCTACCTAAAACAAAGTACTAAAAACTTTTTTCTGCAATTTTCTTTTTGTTCCAGTTAGTTGGCACGGATGAGTTCTGTAGATTTTTCAGTTTCCTGCTCTTTGGAATGCCATGTTCCCAGTTGCCACAATAGCATCCATATGATAATCAAACTCTATTTCTTTGAAGGTTGATGATGTGTATTAGTTTTGGATTTGATTTGTGATTAATTGTTTATTGGAAACAACCTCTCTACCCCACAAAGTTAGGGTAAGGTCTGTGTACATCGTACCCTCCCCATATCCCACTTGTGGGATTACACTGGGTATATTGTTGTGACATTATAAATGATTTCATCTGAGAATTTTCTTCTAGTGTTCCATATTTCTAGCTGTCCAAGGAGTTCTGTGCTTCCCTATATACTAAATGATGATCTTCATACAGTATGACAGAGAGCCAAGCCTGCTCATTGCAGTCTCTTTATTGTTTTTATCGTGTTTAGAACACGTATGTTCGATGCTCCTCAACCTAACATATACAGCCTGATTGGTCGACCTAATATACAATCTGTGTGGGTTTTGTTTTGTTTTGTATTTTTTTTTTTTTTTGAGTAGTTTCAACTGTTGAGATTTATTACAAGGTTTCCTTGAATGTGTCTGCATGACAAAGACAAGGATGTGGTCATTTACACTGGCCCACAATTTAATATTGGTACAAAAGTTGTATGCTTCAAGTATCTTTTGGCTGGCTTTTCTATTCAACTGATGAGCAATAAGTATTCTTTAACGTGTTAGGGATGGCCGAACAATTCCAGTCTTTTCTACTTTGACTGGAGCTTCACTTGAGAATTAGAAAGATCTTGCTGAATTTGATAGAAAGGAGGTCCACTAGTTAGTAATTAGTGATGCCATGAAGAACTCTAGTTACTTGCATGGTTTCTTGAGGCAGTAAGCTGGCTTGATATTATTAGGTCTTTCCACTAAACCACGTAAAACTGATACTAAGAGCCTGTTTGATTTGGCTTAAAAACACTATTTTATTTTACCCAAACACTACAAAAGTGCTTAATAACACTTGAAATAAGCCAATCCAAGCAGGCTCTCTTTTCATAATTCAATTCTGCGTGTTGTTCATTTGTATGAACAGTCATGGTTGTCTTCGAGATTGTGTAGAAGTTTCACACCCTCCATGAATTTGTATGCGTAAAATGCAGAGATGGTTTGGATGCACAACTTTTATTCCCGTCCAATGAATGTGACACTTCAAGTATGTTTTGGTTGGAAATGCTATGAAGTTCATGGAGCAATAATACTGCATAACTTCATCATTTCAACACAATTTGTTGGAGAAGCAAAGGGTAAATTGAACGATAATTGTTACTTATTGATGAGAATAAACGCTATGGTTTTTTCCTTTTCTTTTTGTGTTAAAACTTTGTTGTCAGCATCCTTTTCTAACATTCCATCAAGATTTTGGCCCTAGTCTCTAATTAGCCTGATAGTTCTTTATTCCACATGATGTCCCTCCTGAGTTGCCTTAACTTTTTCAGAAGGACATAATCTGGACTTCCAGTTACTTGATAATGTTGCCCCCATTAATGAAATTACCGTACTTTATAAATAAATTAGTGACGATACAAGGAGCTTCAGTTACTTGCATAGCTTATTGAGTATGTACAATCTGGCGTGGCCCTTGTCAAAAAAAAAAGTACAATCTGGCTTGGCATTAATTTGTTTACAATGTTATAAAAAAGATATGCGATTGTTGAGAAAGTTGAACCTACAAATTTATGGAGTACTTTACTTCTTAAGAATTGGAATCCAATTTCATGCCTTCATAATGAACCTGTGGTGTATATAAAGTTTGGAATCTTTTGATAAAACTTTCAACCTGTTGTCTTATTGGATTTTAATATTGTGAATCCTCATATATATCGTGTAGCATCCTTGATGATCAGTGTTCAGGAGCTAACTCCGTTTTGTCTAATTTCTTGTTAAATTCAACATCTTCTGACTGTAACCTTTATGAAGTTTCACACAGAAATAAAAAATAAAAAGAAGATATCTTGTAGCTTCGTTGTCCTTGACATGAAAGTTGTGGTTAAATGATAAGTATATGAATTACTATATACTGGTACATCAACATGATTCAAATTTAAATATGAACTCTTTTCTCAGATAGTTCAAGACTCAGAGTAAATGAGGATACCAATCGTTCTATAGCAGAGGAGCTCACAGTTTCATCTCCGCCGACTGGAATTTCAAGTGCAATTGAAAAGGGTAAAACTTTCAACCTGTTGTCTTATTGGATTTTAATATTGTTTGACAAGTAGTGGGAATGACAATACGTAATCCACTCCCTCTCTCTCTCTTATCTCTCGCTCCACTTTGGGAATAACAGGTTTATTGTGTTCTTAAAAAGTTCACTTATTTTATCTCAACTTCAGGGAATGACTCCATGAAGTTCTTTCAGTTTCCACTCCTTTTGGTGCATTCTATGTCATTATAGTAACTAGGAGGTGCTACATGAGTGTATATGTGTTAATTATAATGCATTACCTCGTGAATTGATTGTCCTCTATGTTCTTATTCATGAAAAATACTCCAACTTCTTTCCAATTTTTGCTTATTGAATCTTAGATTCGTAAATTTTTTTGAAATAGGTAACTTTGTATTATATCACAAAACAGTACATGGGTTGTACTGAAACCATTATATACAAATGTCTCCTTTTCCACTTGTTTTAGTCTATATTGAGCCTAAAACATCAATTACCAATACAATGTCATTGGAGTATACCTGATTACACCAAAAACATAACAATAAAATGCAGTTTAACTTGACTTTCTGGACATAACAATAAAATGCAGTTTAACTTGACTTTCGTAATATTACGTAGTAAATTCGCAGAAATAGGCTGTATGCTCATTCATTTTCTTCTAAAAAATGTTTTGAGTTGTTGGAACTTGATGATTGATTTCTATGCACAAACAGTTCGAGTTAATTCCTATGCTTGCTATATTGTTTTTGGTTGTGAATAATGCTTATTTTTCTTTACTGTAAGTTTGTTACTATTTTCTGGGCTGTTTTATATGCGAATCCTCATAGATATCGTGTAGCATCCTTGATGATCAGTGTTCAGGAGCTAACTCCGTTTTGTCTAATTTCTTGTTAAATTCAACATCTCCCGACTGTAACCTTTATGAAGTTTCACGCTACCTGATCACAGAAATAAAAAATAAAAAGAAGATATCTTGTAGCTTCGTTGTCCTTGACATGAATGTAGTGGTTAAATGATAAGTATATGAATTACTATATACTGGTAGATTAACATGATTCAAATTTAACTATGAACTCTTCACTCAGATACCTCGGAGTAAATGAGGATACCAATCGTTCTATAGCAGAGGAGATCACAGTTTCATCTCCGCCGATTAGAATTTCAAGTGCAATTGAAAAGGGTAAACTCTATAGCATAAGATATTTTGTAATCAAGAGTTTGAACCATGAAAATATCCAATTATCAGTAAACAGAGGGATTTGGGCTACTCAAGCCATGAATGAGGCCATTTTGGATGAAGCATTTCATGTAAGTCGTTTTTCCTTTTATATCCCCATGTGTATTATAATATAATGACCATCTGTAATATATATATATACCTTACAATACAACAAATGTTTGTGTTTATTTTGCGGGCAGAATTCCAGCAAGGTTATACTAATATTAAGTGTCAACATGAGTGGGTATTTCCAAAGGTATGCCCAAATGATTTCTTCTCTCGGTTTGAGAAGAGACCAAGTTTGGAGTCCAGGAAATGGTGGTCATAATCCTTGGGGTCGAAGCTTTGAAGTGAATTGGCTGCGATTGTATGATCTGCCTTTCCAAAGAACTCTTCACCTTAAGAATCCATGGAATCCATACAAATCAGTCAAAATTAGTAGAGATTGTCAGGCATGGGTTATATTCTTGTTTTAGTACTATTCACTTATTTTTTAAATATACTCTTGTTAGTAAAGAGGCTTTTATGACCCTGGTACATGTATTGCTGTCAGGAGTTACCTCCAGATATTGGTGAAGCTTTATGTGAGCTCCTTGATGGACATGATGCTTTGGATGTTGATTTGAAAAAGTATAGCCCTTTCCTCGAAAACTTAAATAGTGTGTTCCCGTTCCATTATTTGGAAACATACAGCCTTTTCTCAAAATTGAATTAGTGCTAAAGTTGTGGAAAAATTGGTCCAAATGATTTTTCTCTTCATAATTGTTATTGGCTCATCCAGGGATATCTTTGCGAGGAATGATCTCTCTTCTAAAAGGCCATATGTAGAGCCTTCACTGCATCTTGAAGATCAATACTGTAATACATCTCTGATACCTAATGGGACCATGTTTTATCCCTTTTTACCCTACCAACATCAAATTGATGCTAGTAGACTTCACGTAGCACCTCAGAGAATAAATGGTGTATTTTCTGCTGAGGAGTCAGCCATTGCATCAGGGGAATCAAAGTCGAGACAGTCGACTCATTCACAGAGGAATAGAAGCCTTGCTAATCTTCATGTAGACACTGACATGGGTCCTCAAATTAACATGTGGGGATTGCCGGCAGAAAGGAGCCCACTTGCTAGTAATTTGACTGAAGATGACATTCTTGAAATGGTTTGTGTTTCCTGTCTTACCATTATTTATTTAGAAGTTCTCGTCTTACCCTTAATTTTTAATTATTGGTGCACATAGGTCAAAAGGATTGTTCTTGTATTTGTCAAGAAGATGAAATACTCTTTTGTACTCTCTCAAAGTTTGCTGATGATTTCAATTTTCAGCCAAGAAAGCTTATTTCTCTTGTTTCTGACTATTTGATATCTAGC
>JAJOOS010008678.1:0-14437 GCA_029582725.1 Solanum chiquidenum
GTTGTGATGATATCCGAAAAGAGGGTGGCATCCAAAAAATATGATGCATCACCTAGTCAGTCTATTGGCAACCACCTTTGTTGTTTAATTACTTCTAACGGTTTTAGCTCTAACTAGCATAGACATGTCTAAAATTGCTCCTTTTAGAATTATGTAGAGTTGTAGACGTAGCATGTTAGACCTCACAACTCTTATGGAGTTTGAAGTGGAACTTGATTCTGTTTTTGCTAACTTCAACCAATTCCATGCAGGTTGGTAGAGCAGTGTTGGGCTAAAGATGTGAACAAGAGACCTTCGTTCTTAGAGATTCTTAAGACACTCGAAAAAATCAAACTAGGCTTACCGTCAGATAATCATTGGAACATCTTCACTTAATCGACAGGAATGCAAGGACTGAGCAGACCTTAAAATGACGTATTATGTGTACATGTATCTCCCTTTTTGATGTGCTTGTATATATGATCAACCAGAGGGCTTTTTCTGTAACTAATTCTTTATGCCCTATTTGATATTGTAGATAGAAACATGGTCCCTGGGTTCATTTTATTCGTATTGTTCTTCTCTTGGTGGCGCCACTGTGATTATGTTTTAACTGGATGTTTAGGGGACTATCGAACTTTCGTTTCTTATGACTGTTTATTTGATGTTTCTATAGCTTTTTACTGGAGTCATCACACAGAATATTTCATCTTGTTGATTCCAGCTGAAGAGGAATTGTTGATTGATTGATTGATGATCAGTGAGTGGATTCACTTGGGCTCTACTAAGCTTTGGTGACTTTGGTTGGAGAAACTACTCTCCACATAATTTTACGTTCTTTTGTACAACATTTAATCTCATTTTCTTAGACATAAAATCAAGCATCGTGTCAACAAACAATTTGAAATACCTCGATTTTTTTAGAACAGGAGTTCATTATCATGTTTGAACTTCAAAAAAAAATTCTTTTACAAAAGTTATGTGGGAGTCGATATGTTTGAAAATTTTGCTAAAGAAACTAAAAATATATTTTTTTAAACAGAGAAAGGTGTAAAATCCCCCTAAACTATTCAAATTGGTACAAGCTATCTTCCATCCACCTTTTGGCTTTGAAATATTCTTGATTTCAATTTTTTGGTTCAATATTAATCTTATGGTTCATATTTGCTCTTATTTTTAACAACTTCCTTAAAATAAAATCATTAAATGTTTATTTATTACTATGTTTCTTAATCTGATTGGTTCAAATTTAAACTTTTTTCAAATAAATAATAAAAATTACATATAATTCATATTTTGACTTGTTACACTTGAAGATAATATTCAAAAAAATTATTAAGTTCATGATATCTTTCTATTTTTCTATTAGACCTATTTTAAATCAATACCCAATTTATTATTACTCAATTCATAATGGGGTCCATCTAACATTCGTGTCTAAATGTCCATCTAAAAAATTATTATTATTTTTTATTAATATAAAATTTTCTATTAATTATTCAGTTGTCTTGTTATTGTCTTTTTTGGTTCCTTTTTAATCTCTTATTCATAATCAGGATCTCAAAGACTCAAACATGAAATAAACTTACATGTTCATATTATTTTAATTTATATTATCATCTTGATGGGGTAGGGGTGTGGATAGGAGAAAAGAGTACTTCTATTCGTGTATTTTGAATTTTGGGTGCACATAAAAGAAAAAATGTTATTAAATTATCTTCTATTGAACTAATTATTTCTATATGAATGTCCTGTTATTTCATTTTTTTCTCCCTTGTTTTGTCATAATTCGTTTTAAGAAATTAAAATTTAAAATGGTGGATAATATCCAAGAGGAAAAAAAGTGGAAAGGAGAGGAAGTGAAGAGGGGGGAGGGGGAGGTGATTTTACTGTGAAATCCAAAATCAGGTCAATCATATGAGTTCATATATTAAGTAATTTCAAATTATTTTAATGGAGAAGGGCCTAAAATACCCTAAACTATGGAAATTGGTACAATATTATCCTCTCATCCACCTTATGAGTGTGAGTCGTTAGAAATAAGGGCATTTTTTAACCAAAAAGTTGAAGTCATGGATATTTGAGGGCCAAAAGTTGGACGGATGATAGTTTTGTATCAATTCACATAGTTGAGGGGCATTTTAGGCCCTTCTCCATTTTTAAATAAAGAAAAAAGGACAAATATACCCTCGAACTATCGAAAATTATATATGAATATCCACATTTATACTATTTGGACACTAGTGTCCCTGGCGTCCAAAAATGGAGCATTTGTATCCTTCACTCTACCGACCGTACATGTGTCGTCATCCTATGCATCTACCCAAAATATTCACGAAATTTAAACCCACAAAGAAAACCACCCAAAATTAAAAAGATCTGCCCAAATAACCCCCTAACCCACCCGTTACTAACACCTAATAATATATCCAAACAAATCGAAATAGCCCAAATTCTCTCGCGATATACAAATCCTAGCTCGTCGATGGTCTTCGTCGATTCTTCTTCAATCTTGCTTCTGCGATATTAGTTGTGATTTCATTTGTCACAATGTCTAAATCAGACCTTATACCACGTCTGAAACTAGTTCTGATTCAATTAGTAACTCAATGATGATGACTTGCTTTGGTGGTGAAATTGCTCCTTGTTTCACTTCAAGAACTCCATTGAATCCCGAAGAAGATTACAAAATCTTTTGAATTGATTTTGTAAGAAGAAATTAATTTTTGATATTTGTCAATTGTAACAGTTGAATTTTCTATATCTGAGATAGGATTTTTGAGGTTGTAGATTTGGTATTTTTTTGCAACAGAGAATTGATCTCAAACCATTAACATGACCCAAAATTGTTTAAGGGAACTTATAAGTCAACATTAAAATTGCATTTTCATAAAATAGCAAATATGTCACTTACAAAACACTAGTGCCATAATTTTGAAACTTAAATCACTGGTATTATATTGGTGCTTGTTCAGACTATTAAATATGTCACACTTCAGTTTAGCCGATACAAGAAAGTCACCAGCCTATACAAAAACATAAGTCTAGCCTTAACATTATTAAAGGCACCAGCCTATACAAAAAAGGTTATCAACACAGTTTCATCATCCCCTTCTTGACCTTAACTTTTGAACCATTTGTGCTTGTAGTAATTGTATCTTTTTTTCTTTAAGTTAAGCCAATTAATGATATGGAGAGATTTATAGGTTCATTAACATCAAATTTGTCACCTCTGAAGCTTATTACTCTAATTCTAATTGGATCTTGTGGGTTCTGCATCTTTCTCAGTTTTATTAAATAAGCTTCTTCACAAACTGTTCTTAGCCTTAATCAAGGGTCGTCCTCATCTTCCTCAGCTATTGGAATATAGCTGCTAGAAGCATACTGAAATTCATGTTGACTTTCTTGTGTTGGTTGGGGGACTGTTAAGTTGATGTCTTCCTCAGAAGGTTCCTCTTCATCACTCAAACCTCTCCTAGGTTGTCTCTTCTTTCTCCTAATAGCTTCTTTTCCTTTAGTAATTTGCTTCCCCTACTCAGTAACTTGTTTTTCCTGTTTTGCAATTTTTATTCATATAATAAAATAAGGAATTAAATAATAGGATTGGATTATGATTTTGTTGTCAAACAGATTGAATAAAAATTACCCTTTGACAACCTCTTGAATTATGATTTTATTCTCCACAAGTACTACATGTCATCACTTTTCCTTTTCTTGATTGCTTCCACACTCATTGCCTCTTAATTGCTTCATTCTTTTCTCTATCCGTCGGAACCTTAGATCTTCCAACAAGCTTGACCATTTCTGGTGGTTAGAAATGGTTCAATGACATTAAATGATCAAATTTCCAGAATGGTTATCCCCTAACAGATTGTAACTTGCGTTTGTAAAATGCCCAGGATGTCTCCTTATTGTAATACTAATCAATTTTAGACCTAGGTTTCATTTTCTTCTGCTCTGTGGCCTTAATTGCATGTGGACACGGATTACATTTATTTATTTAGGGGATCTTAGTAATTCAATTGGTTGGTCACCCAAACTTTCACCTTGTTGGTAAAATTTCAATCTCCACTTTTTGATCCCCTGCCCATCTTCACTTCCCTACCCAGAGGCGTATCTAGAGAGGGTGTTGTGGGTAGGGATGACAATGAGGTGGGACAGGTGCAAAGCGGGGCGGATAGTAGTGTTTGTGGGGAGGTGGGAGTTAGTATTTTTGTAGGGTGGGGCGGGTATGGGTTAGGGTTTTCTTTTTCTTTTGAACTTAAACTAAATTGGGCAAAGATTACAAAAAAGTGCTTAATCTCATCTCTCACTGTCACACAACTCTCTGCCTCTCTCTCATAGGGAGTATTAATTAGTAAAATGGTGATCTCATGTTAAATTAGAAGCATGGTACTTGCCATAATATAATTAGTCTGCCTTGTATGTAGCACTAAATTGCTATTTTATCTACTATTAATTAGTGTATGATTTTGAGTTGAAATTAGTTGTTAGAGCCTAGAGGTCATGATTAGTCAAATGGTTATCCCATGTTCATTAGAAGTATGATACTTTCCATAATCATGCATAGTACTAATGCTATTTTTAGTCCACTATGTGTTGCTGTAATATCCAAGAATGTGATTAGCAATCTCTTGTAATTGGAATCTCAATTCTTGAATTCTTGTCATTTTGGTACATTATGATCTATAGGCTTCAGGATCTTTCTGGCCATAAATATTTTTATTGATGTAAAAGAGTTTGTTGCTTATGTGTGATTACAATCTTACTAGTAAAGAAAGATAAGTATAGAATTTGTCCATTACCAATGACTATAAGAGATATATATTGAGGATTGGAAGGTAAAGTGCTCAAGAGTTCAAAAATTCTTGGACTTCATATGTGGAGTTGGATGGAAATATATGTTCAAAATCATTTTTGGTGTTTCAACTTGTCAGTGCATATAGTTTGCGCAGCATTTGTTTTTTTACAGATATAACAATGTGAGTTAAAAGATGTTAGTGCTTTTAATGATTTTTTAAAATCAATTTGGTGATATTTTAATCTTCCATGTGTCGGTATTGAATAGTTCAAGTGACTTAAATAGGTACAAAAGAATATTAAAGCTATGCGGGATGGGGTGGGGCAAGAAAAAATAATTGTGCTATGCGGGGCGGGGTAAAGACTTTGCGGGTTTATGTGGGTTTAACCCACACCCTAGCTGTGGGTTCACGTGAACTCATGCTCCTCTCTCTAGATCATATATAATAGTGTTATATTTTTTAAAAATATTTAAATATAGATGTGTGAATCCATGTTGAAAGTATCATATACTAATACAATAATGATTGGGTGCACCTCTCTACGTGAGAATAAAAATTAAGTCTTATATCTATGTTGTCCTTTTGAGTAACACCTCTCCAAGTGGTTATCGGTTACACTTTTGACGTTTCAACTAATTTTTTCTTTTTTTTTCTTTTAATCTTTCAAAATTTTCAAGTGTGTTACATTGAAATTTCCTTAAAAAATTAGTAGTGTAATTTTTTTATATAATTAAATCAAATGTGTATATTAAAATTTAAAACTAGTAGTATTATATATTTTGGACCTATAATTTTTAAAATTTAATAGTTCATATTAAGAACCTAAAAGTTAAACCGATCAAATTTATACTTAAGATGTATTTTTTCGTAATTGTGCTCCATCTTACCAAAATCCTGGATACGCCTCTGTCCTACCTTTGATGTAATAAAAATAATTAAGAGAACACATTTGTTTTTTTTTCTAATTTTATCCTTGTTTAAATAAATAAAATTTTACATAACCAAAAATCATTAAAGAGTTACTTCTTTTTCAAGACATCAATTAAGAATAAATTAGTCAAAACAATTCTTACCCCCCTTTGCTTCATTTCATTTGACCCCTATAACAAAAATAAATATTCTATTTTACTTATCCATTTTTAAATCCGGGAAAAAGGATAAATATACCTCTGAACTATGATAAATGGTACGTCAATACCCTTCATTATATTTTTGAGTAGTGTATATCCTTACCGTCAATATATTGGAATGCATATACCCTTGAAATAAACATAGGGACATGTATCATAATCTTAACATCCTACCCAAATTTAATTTAAGTTTTACCTACAATTAAAAAAAACTACCCATCTTTCACAATTTTAGCTCATCCATAACCCAAATAGTAACCAAAAGCAACCAAAAGCAACCAAAATCAAAAGAGAAGTTACAGTAAGTTAATCAAAACTCTCAAATTCCTCTTTTTTTAAACTTCTATAACAAAGACTTATTTCAAACATTTAGATTTGAACAACATTTCCAAAAGTAGAAGAGGATTTTTTTTTTCAAAAATCCTTTGGACAATTGCTTATTCATCTTCTTCAACAAAAATCCTTTGTAAAAATTTTCGGTTAAATTGAATGAAATCACATAAAAAAATTGATCCATCCAAAAAAACTTCTAACTTCCCATAATTTTTGGTATAGCATATGTAGCTTTTCATGCCTCTAGGAACACAGAAACAAACCCACATGATTGAGCAGAAACTAGAGAATGAAGCAGCGTACGAGTTGTTTGTGCTGATTAATTTAGTAAAATACACCTCTAAATTAGCTCTAATTAAACATTTCTTAATGAATGTGTCGAATCAATAGAGGTGAGTAATATGAATTAGAAGGAGTATTCTTTAGGACTCTCTAGAAGTGTGTAGTTTTCTTAAGGGATATGCACAAATCGAAAACACCACTTATTTTGAAACAAAAAGTAATTTTTAGAACAAAATACCAAACATCCAATAATAGTAATGCAGGGATTGTGTTGATAAGACCAAAAAACAGTGCACTTTATTTCTTATGGTTGGGACTTGGGAGAGAGGGCCACTAGTAATCAAACTATAGGGTTTTCATTGACAAATAAATAGTCTAAAAATATTACACATTTGAGTCAATTTTCGACTAAGTTGTGTATGCCAAAAAAAATTGTACAGCAGAAACTGAATTTTGAAATCAGAATAATTTATATAAGCTTCTTCTTTTCAAAGAAAGTCTTCAAGTGCCACACTTGCAAACCTGCCACAGACAAGCATATAAGAATTGACAAACCAGTCATCCAGGCCAATTTATAGCTGGTATCTCTGTTCAGTTCCTGCATTTCTTCTTCCCTGTGGCACGTCAACATATCGGCTCGTTAATAATTTAGTGTTGATTCATGAGTTTTGGATAGATAACAATAAGGTAAGATTAAACACACCTTTCTCGGAGATAAAACATTTCATCGTGGATGCCTTGAACAATCTCAAGCATATGCTTAAGTTCTAATTCCATTGCCTAGTAAGAGAAGAGATGAAAAATCATTACATATGTCTAATTCAACTATAGAAAATGCAGTCATCAAGAACTACATGTAACAAGATTGATGTACTACCTCGACACAAATTTTGGAATATGACTAATTACAATTCTGCCAGCAATTTTTAGATAATAGAGGATTAACGTAAGTAAAGGCAATAAAACCGACAAAACAAGCTTTAAGGGATGATCACGTGTACGACTTCAATTGAGTTTTCATTTGTAGTTGTTCGGGACAAGATGGATGGAACAAAGTTCTCAACATAATCAAATCTTTAAAAGGTTGAAGAAAGTAATAGGGGAGATGCTTTTAGTGAATGATGGCACTTCACATGAAACACATAGATAACTTTATACAGTGGTATTGCTAACTAAAAAATCAATGGATTTCAGAACACTGTGTTTGAGGAACTTAAGATTTTTTCCAACTACTCCACCAGCCAGCAAAAAGCTCACAATTCAGGAGTCAACTGCACATTGAGCCATGAAACTCTAAGCAAAACGATATAGCCCTGTTGTGCATGATAAAACAGTTAGGTACCTAGTGACACGCAAGGAATAGCTTAGCAAAGAGGGTCCTGCATATCTAACCAAGAGGGTGGAAGTTCGAGTCAGCAAGAGAGAAGAGTTGAAAAAAGGAAGGTGTTGGATCTTGAGCGAGATGTTTAGAGGGATGGAGTTTGCCATATGAACCAAAAAAACAAAAGAAAAAGAACAATGTACCTAGTCAATAAATCAATCTGAGAACAACGATGTTCCTTTTTCTTTTGTTTCTATTTGCTGTTAATGAGTTATTTTAAGAAAACCTAGTCTTAATCAATGGAATATGCTTAGAGTACTTCTCAATGATGCATAAGAGTTAAGAGTTGCTAGATGAAAGCATGTGTGTTGTTGCTTGATGAAAGGTTGATGCAAAAGTTGCAAATTGTAGCTGTTTTCCTAAAATACTTTACCCTACGCACTAAAGACAAAAGTAAGGACCAAATAACCCCCTTAAAGACACCAAACTCTTTTAGACAATCTAATCTATGTCATACACTGCATTACAAATGGAGTACAATTTCATTTTTTTTAAACGGAGTACAATTTCTTTTATTTTAAGAAAATACTAATTCTAAGTTTCTCCTGATATTTGGTCTTAAAACTCAAAGACTACTAACTACAAGAATGAGTGAAATGCTAAGGATTTTAATCTCAAGCATGCTTCAAGCAAGGAATGGATCAGGGGTTTCAAAGTGAATCCTAAGTCCGCTCTGCTGACAGTATGGAAATTTCCCACCTCCAATATACTGATGACACATTGATTTTTTGTGAAACTGAAAAGGAACAAATCAGAATGCTAAAGGTTATCTTTATTCTATTTGAAAAAGTTCTTGGGCAACACAAATTGGGGCAAGAGTTGTATTTATCCAGTCAATGAAGTGCCTTAGTTACATAACTTGGCTGAAATCCTAGGGAAGAAATAGGTGAGCCTCCTACAGTATACTTGGGTATGCCATTGAAGATGAAAGCAAATCAATAGGAATCTGGAGTGGAGTTCTTGAAAAGTGTGAAAAGAAACTATCAAACTGGGAAAGCCAATACTTGTCACTACTATGGGGGAGACTGATCCTGTTGAACAATATACTAGTCTACTAGATGTCATGCCCAAACATATGATGTCCTTGTTCCATGTCCCCTCTAATGTTATCAAGAGACTAGATGCCTAGAGAAGAAATTTCTTATGATAAGAAAAAGATACACCTGATCAAACGGGAGACCTTGAGAGGTGTGCTAGGTCTTTTCAATCTAAAAACCCAGAATCAGAGTTTGTTAATGAAGTGGCAGTGGAGAATGCTTCTGAAGAACATTCTCTATGGAAGGATGAGGATTCCCATTGGATTACCAAACCAGTCCCCACCACTTATGGCGCAAGTGTTTGGAAATCCATCAAATAATTGTGGCCAACTTTCCTAAGCAACTCAAGATTTAAAGTGGGAAATGGCTGAAGGTGTCCTTTCACGATGATGCAGGAATAATCCATAAGCCCCTAAAACATTTTTTTCCTAATATTTACAACCTGTGTCAACAGCAGAGAGCTACTGTGGGAGAGCCATGGACAGAACAAGGGTGGAACCTACTTATAGGAGATTATTGAATGATTGGGAACTGGAAAACATCACTGCTTTCTTTAATTCACTGGTACAGTGTAATGGGACTTCCTCAACAGAAGACAAAATGCTTTGGACAAGAGGCAACTAAGGGAAATTCTCAGTGAGTCAGCTTATAGGATACAACAACAACATACCCAGTGTATCCCACAAGTGGGGTTTGGGGAGAGTAGTGTGTATGCAGACCTTATCCCTACCTTGGGAGGTAGAGAGGTTGTTTCCTGACAATTAAAATAACAATTAGGTTGGTTGTTGGCCGTGGAAGCTGATATGGAAAGTGAATGCCTTGCAAAGTATGCTGCTTTGCTTTGTTTAGTTACTGGTTAAGAAGGCAGTCCTAACATAGGAGAATCTATCTAGGAGGGTTTTTCAACTATGCTCAAGATGCTATCTTTGTGGCAGCAAGCAAAGACAATCCACCATCTCTTTTTACACTGCAAATGGGCTGACAAACTGTGGAAAAAATTTCCCAACCTCAGGGGCATCAAATGGGCTATGCCAGAGACTATCTATAGTCAGTTAGGATAGGGAGGGCAGGTTAGCCAAACAGAAAGAGAAATGGAGGATTGTCCCAGCTTGCATCTGGTGGACAATATGGAAAGAAAGAAATCAGAGATGCTTTGAAGATAAAGGAAGCTCCATCCAGAAGTTTAAAATGAATTGTCTAGTCCTGTTTTATTTTTGGTGTAAGCAAGAACATATAGCAGAGACACAAAATATTTTTGATGCTTTAGATTACATTTAGAGAGGTATCAGGAACCATCTTGTAATTCTAACTTTTGGGCTTGATCACACAACTTGTGCAGTCAATTCTATTTACTAAACTTGTTATCGTTATCAGAAAACAGATATATAATTGGAAATTTTCCAAGAACAAGAAAGTACTTTGGATTTTGAAGTATACACTTCACATACTGAGATGAACTAAATTAAGCAACAGCCAATGGACAATGATGTCTTTGAAACTTCAATTGAGTTTATTAAGAAATTAGAACAGGCGACAAGTTTTGTTTTCTCATAAGTAAATGGTCAAAGAGGTAATCTAAGTATATCTCTTTTGATGGAAGAATACAGCTATTAAAACAACAATTATTAGGTCACCAATTATCTCTAGGTGATGATCTCTATTTTTTTCAACTCATTTCCTCTTTCTTGTGAAAAAGTTTTAATTACTCCCCAAAAGAATTGACACATTTCTATATTTTTAGTAACAATTCAACTTAAAACCTCCATTTTAACCTTAATGAGATGACTTATAGCCACACAATATCTATGGCTTGTTTTAGACCACAAAATTCAAAAGTTTTTCATTCTTAAACTCCATGCCCAGTCAAAACTATCACATAAATTGGGATGGAGAAATAATAAACCTTTGGTCAATCACATTCTTGATATCTAAGTTGCACAGTTCTGTGGAGTATATTTTAAGCCTATTTTCTGTTGGCAAAGAAGAAAATTAGCAACACTGCACCACATAGATATCGCCCATCTGCCTCACAACATCACTAGCAGTAGTTGTATTCTCAGGGATGTGGCAGTGTATGATTGGTCCAGGTGTTAATCCAATGTGAATTAAATTAACCAACCCATATGAATTGCTCCGACTCACCCATATAATTAAATCTGAATACCTGATTATGAACCCTCACCCTCCAACATTGTTGTCTTTTAACTAGGATTCTGCAATTAGTTAAGAAAATGAATGTTTGGCCCTTTTCCGTAAAAAGAATCACAAATTTTGTAACAGCACAAAAGAGCCCCCCAAATCTGATACCTTACTGATCAAACTAAACAAGATGCTTCTATCAAACAAGACAAGATTAAAAGTTCAGGGAGATTTTAGAAGTTTTCACTGAACAGTCTATTCAACATTACAAATTATAGAATGCATGCAGCACTATATGCTATAAAATAGTCATTAATTTTCTCAAAACCAGAAGGAGGCACAGACACATTTCAAGAAAATTAAATTTTACATGAATACAGGGGTCAACCGATGTCAATTGCCAACATTTGTCTAGACAAAATAGATAGACGGGTCCTGATAAATATGAAATTGAGCTACACAGGTGTGCAAATTAAAAGAAAAATAAGTGCTTACCTCAACAGAGGATTTCTTGGCAACATTCGTCCAGTCTTTAGCTGCAACGCCACTTTTCCAGTCAAAATCAATAGTCAACTTAACCGGAGGCTTGTGATCAGCAGCAGTAAAGCAAGTGTGATAGTCTGCACCTTCCGCAGTCTCAAAAGAGAAATGCCCCTCATGAACATTTTCCGCGTAGTGATGGGCATGGCTATTCCCTTGTGCAGACGTTACCTAAAGCACAAAACACCAGAAGAAATCCAGATAATCAAAGGTATATCGGAGAACAAGGACAAATTTTCAAACTTTGAGCATACGAAACCATCAGAACAAATGCGTCAGGACAAATAATACAGTATTGGCATGAGATGGATCTGAATTCAGCAGAACTAATACAGGATTCATATGGCAGATCCCAACTAACTTGGGATTGAAGCATAGTCGACTGATTGATCAAATGACTAAATGTATCAACATTCCTCTATTGATACATTACAAATACATAAAAACAAAAAAACAAACAGAACTTAATTAACTAGGTTAAAGATTTTTGCAGTTGACTCCAGAATATTTGTCCAACCATAATATCAAAATGAAGCTTTACAAAATTTAGCATATCCCCATCAATGCATCTATCATCCAAAGGTGAAAAACTTGTGCTAGTCTAAAAAATTAGATTTTTATATCAAGAACTACACAAAGAAAACTTAAAATCTTTTATATTGTTTTATAATCTTTAATCTAATAATACTATTATCATTTTTCAAACCCTGTATTTATGTAATTTAAAACCCAATAACTTAAAAACACTAAAATTCAGAACCCATCAGCTTCAAATCCGGGTTCTGGAGTCTCAGCCTATGCAAACGATCACCATAAAAAGAACTAGTTTTTTCCATTGACATATAAAGCTTCAACTAAGTAAACGTTGCTAATTTGAAAAATAAGCATAAACCCATTTGTAACCTAGCTGATATAAATCTGCGCAAAACAAAAAAAAAAGTGTATTTACCCTGACGGTGACTTTGTGTGTATCAGGCAAAGGATAACCTTCATTTGGATTAACGATGTGATACTTGCCAACAGTCATGGAATGACCCTTGATTTCTTCAGCTATGCATTTTGTATGACCCGATTCCAGTTCAAATCTCAGAGATTCAATTTGGGTCAAAAAAATTCCCAAAATTACAAGAAGAATTAGGGTTTTACTTCTCCAAATCATCATTTTCCTGTTGGGTTGAACAAAAACAAGAACAAGGGACAAAATTTAGAGAAAAAGAATTGCTAGATTGGAGGAGAAGTTGAAGTTGAAGGAAGGCTTTGTTTTAGGGAAGATATATATATAGAAGAAAGTCAAAAGACTGGGATTTTGTATTTCTATGATCTAGACTTCCCAATTTTTATTTTTTCCACTTTTTAATAGTGTTGATGCTTCTTTAATTATAATAATTAGAAGTGGTAATAACATGATGTGACTACAACTACTTTTATTATTATTCAATATACAATAGAATAATAAGAAGAAAAAAGTACTATAAGCATTATACTTTATTAGTAAAAGGGAATGTCTAAAGTGATCGGGTTGTGGGTTCTTGGCGTTGTATGAGTGTTAGTTCACGCTTAAAATTCCTTTGATATGAGTTTTTGTTGTTGTGTTGAATTTTTACGTGTAGACGAAGATTTAATTTCTCACCTAAAAATCTCTCACATTAAAGCTTGAAAAGGATAAAAATATTGTCAATACTAACGAATTTGTTTTATACATGTTTTTCGTTAGTCTATAGACTTGTAACAATCTTTAATGTTACTGCATAGAATAAAGATGGACAAGATATGTTATCTAGTTAATTAAAGACACGTGAGAGGTTGGATATGTTATATTTAAATTTCGAAGGTAAAAAGTTATGCTCACTCCGAAAGAATAAGACTTAACTAAAATACAGCACTCGAAGAAAAGACAAGCAAATAATATTAATCGTTATAGATCTGCTCCGAAGGAAACACCGATTGTTATTTCCTTAGCATTAAATATCATTTTTTAAAATTAGTGTAAATTAAGAGGGGAATGACTCTCGGTCATTAAATCAAGAATCATCACCCCCTACAAAAGGAATCTAACCTTCATGTTGAAGGATATTCAATTCTGAATTTAACAATTGAATTACACGCTATTAGGAAAACATTAACATTCTTATTTACTTTTTTCTCTAAGTCTTGTATTGTTTTTCAAGTACTAATCTTCTCAGAAAACGTATTCATTAAAAGACGTCATTGAATTCACGTTATTCAGGCTATATTTATTGATATTCTTATTTAATTACTTTTGATATATTACTATATTATTATTCATTGCTTCATTCTATTGTAAAATAGATCAATTCAGTTCATGTGTCCTTAAAATCAAGCAATAAATTTAACTGTACTTTTTTTAAAGGTAGTCAGATTGCCGCCCACCTAAGGCTAGGCAATTGAAATATTATTTTAATTCTACTTATTCTTTGCTAACAATTTTATATCGAGCAACTTACAAAAATGACTATAATTTTAGAGTTATTAATTTTGTATAGCTATAAATATGATATTTACTAAAAATGACCATAGTTTATGTCATAATCTTGCCATATTTAAAGTATCACTAGTTTTAAAAAATAAAATACATTGATATAGTTTTAATGGTAATGCACTAAATAAGGTGATTTTTATTAGGGAAAATTGTATATAATAGCAAACTATTAATTCAAATTAAATGCTATAAATATAGTTTGATTTAATTGTACCCCATAGCAAACTGTTGCTATTTCACCTCTCTCCTGGTGAATCTCGCTCGCCACTCTCGTTCTCTCCCTCGCCTCTCTCGTTTTTTATACAAACGCAAGT
>JAJOOS010008679.1:0-12023 GCA_029582725.1 Solanum chiquidenum
TATTTATAGATGATAGAATTCTCAATTTCTAAGAAGCACACCATGTCAATCTTCCATGATAAATCAAAAACATAAGGGGGTAAAACAGAGGTATCTTCCACATCAGGCTCTCTTAAAACCTCCTAAATAGTTTTTTTCAGATCAGCCAGTAAATCCATCTAATACTAAGCAATGGGAAGGCCAATGTCTAAGGATATTAACCTACAAGACAATGTGAAAGAATCATCTGACTTTATATGTAAACAACCAGCAGACATGAATTTATAGTACGGTAGAAAGAATGCATCTTATATTCCCAGATAATCTAACTTGCATCCTAATTAAGTCAAACTAGTTCTCTTTCAATTACTTTTCTCAACATCTAAAGTCACTGATTTAGCCAACAATGTATAAGGACTTCTATATAAGAATCAGGAATTAGAATCCCTTTTGGGCTTAGAATAGAAAATTCCCACAAAAGATGTAATAAGATTTGTCATAACAACATATTAAGTCCACTATGGAAGGAAATACATTGGGTGTACACATTATATCTACTGGTAGCTGATATAAACCAGGGTCAAAAAGTTCAATATGAACTACTCCAAATCGAGATAACCATATATTCCCCCTGTTGGAAGAGGAATAGGTTTATACAATCCTGTTAGAATAAGAATAGGTTTACACAATCCTATTAGACTAGGAATAGGTTTATACAATCCTGAATAGGAATATAAATAGATATAGGAATAGTAAATAGTATCCTACTTGGTAAAGGATTGCATTCTAGTGTCTATAAATAGGGCCTCACTGTAATAATGTAGACACAACAACAATTCAATAATATTCTTTTCATATATTTCTCACATGGTACCAGAGCTTCTACGATCTTGGTAGAAAATCAAAGAGCTTCCGCTGCCGGCGGGTGGCTATTACCCATATATGCCGCCCGTCTAGCCAATGATTATGTTAGCAAAAGTTGGGTCACCGTGTATCTTTCACGTGACTATTTTCTTATATCTAATTTGTGTAGCACCGTGCCATCATTCCGGTGACTGCTTTTTCATATTTAATTTGTGTAGCACCGTGCGATCTTTTCGGTGACTACTTTTTTTCATATTTGGTTTGCGTAGCACCGTGCCATCTTTCCAGTGACTATTTTTTTCATATATAATTTGTGTAGCACCGTGTCATCCTTCTGGTGACTACCTTTTTTTTGCATATCTGATTTGCCTAGCACCGTGCATATCTTTGGATTACTTTTCATATTTAATTTGTGTAGTACCGTGGATTTTTCCGAACTATTTTCTCATATCTAAGTTGCACAGCATCATGTGTCTTTTCAGTGACTCCTCAGATTTGATTTGCATAGTTCCATTCGTCTTTCCGGTGACTCCTCAAATTTGATTTGTGTAGGGTTGTGCCATCATTCCAACCCTACCCATATAATTTTTCTTTTTCAGTAGGGTCGTGCCATCATTCCGACCCTACCCATATTATTTCTCTTTTTCAATGGGGTCATTCCATCAATTCGAACTATCCTATATAATTTCTATTTTCTAGTTGGGTCGTGACATCATTCCAACCCTACCCATGTAATTTTATTTCTTAGATTGTGACCACTTTTAGCCATCAAATCTAATACTCCGACATATGAGCATGTTCCGACCAGTTTTTCGGTGACTTGTTTGATATCGACTCGTCTATTGATTCCAACATGATCCATATACTTTATACTAGATTTTGAGCACTTACAACGTTCGCTGCATTGTGAAGAAGTCTATGGAGCAACCACCTAATTTTGTTGCTCAGGGAGAGTTTAGTAGCCTTGTATGTTGATTATGCGAGTCACTCTATGGTCTAAAACAGTCTTTGCAAGTTTGGTTTGGGAAGTTCAACACTGTAATTTTATCACTCTGTGTTTTATCGGCATTATGCTTCAAATTCAGTATTTCATAAGAGATTAAGCACATTGAGATTGACTGACATTGTGTATCAAATCCAGTATTTACTGAGAAGACAAGCACATTGAGATTGACTGTCAATTTTGTGAAGTCGACTGATCAACTTGCAGATATCTCACCAAGCCCCTCATCGGTCCTCGTATTAATTACATATGTAACAAGCTAGGTACATGAATTGTATGCACTAGCTTGAGGGGGAGTGTTGGAAGAGGAATAGGTTTATACAATCTTATTAGAATAAGAATAGGTTTACACAATCCTATTAGACTAGGAATAGGTTTATACAATCCTGAATAGGAATATAAATAGATATAGGAATAGTAAATAGTATCCTACTTGATAAAGGATTGCATTCTAGTGTCTATAAATAGGGCCTCACTGTAATAATGTAGACACAACAACAATTCAATAATATTCTTTTCATATATTTCTCACACACCCCTACAGATGTGTACAGTAAATGTCGTTTCAGAAAACAGTACACTAGTATGGGATTCCATAAGTTGAACTACCTAGATATTTGTCTCATAAACTGTTAGATAACATCTTGCATAAGAGTAACTGAACCCTGAAAGGCACAGCCTAATAATCTGCATATTACTACTCCATTTTGCTAAACACTGAACAATGATTATTGACCCATTTTATAACTTAAGTTGCTCAAAATTCAGAAAGAAAAAAAATACACTTCGGATGAGGTTTCTTTAAATGTACTGGTGGACTGGCGGTATCATTTAAAGAGGTCTAGTCCAAGTGTTCTGCATCTTAAAAACAGGAGCAAATTGTTGTCCCCTTATATAGTAAAAGGTCTTAGAATTTGACAGATGTGACGTAACAATAAAACAAGATGGAATCAGGAAACAGCTGGAATCAGCAACCTAAACAACATGAAGGGGAGGAGATGATTTCAGAAAGCACAACAACTACACTTCAGTCCCAAACAAGTTGGGATAAGCTTAATGAACCCTCACAGACCATGTCTCTCAGAAACTAAATAGGAGAAAAATATTTTTTACTTGAAAGAGAAGAATAAATAGCGTATTCAACAAATGAAGTGAGTACCTGAAATACTTTGATGAGCTTTAGCTCACCTCTACGTTTAATTTCAAAACCTTTAAGTTCGGCAAGCGTGCCATCATCATTGAAAACTGCATAGCGCTTCTTTATTAGAATACCTTCTTCCTTGGAAGCGGGAAGAATCATTGCCTACTTGCAGAAAAAAATAAAAGAATAATCAGCATGGTTATCATGCCTTATTAAACAGCACAAAGTTCCAAAAAGGGACAACACAACGAACACGAAAGTTTGCTTATAGATGTGTGTGTAGGTGTTTGTGTTTCACCTTATATGGTCCATCCACTTCAAACTCAATTGAGCATTCACTGTGTATTGTATACGTCTTATTGATGGGGTCCTTGAGCGTCTGAAAATGGAAGAGGAAATAGTTTCTTTAATGCAGTAGAAAACAGTGTTTCTAGTTTATTTAATGTTACAAAAATGATAGACTAATAATCTTGCAAAAACCATCTGAAAGTGAAACAAGCAGAGTACAGGACTAGAGTCCCCTCCAACCTGGTACTGATCATTGGTATTGTTTCTTGCCACATCAACATTCAGCATTACACAAGGATAAGAGATTGTCAGCTTCTTCTTTGGATCTCTGAAATACACATCCATAATCATCATGATATCCAGTATAACAGCAGAAAAAATACCATTCTTAATATAAAGGACAAACCTCTACAAAACAGAAATCATCTCAGAAAATAAATATCATGCAGCACAGATTACAAGAACAGAAGAAAGGGCAACAGCAATAACACTTAAAGAAACAATGTTTCTTAAGAACCAAAGCATACTTTGTCTTGAAGGTATAATTCTCAGGGAAAGAGCCTGGTAATGCACACCAAATACCATCTGTGTCTAATTCGAGGGGCTTTCCAATTTTTTCAACCAACAATCGAGCATTCTGAATGATTTTTGCACCAGTATATGTGACAACTCCAGCCATCTCCATTGAGTACCATCTTGCACCCCTGAAGGAGAGAAAAAGAGACTAGTTACACTGCTTGAAGGCATAGAACAAGGACAGGACAGTGTGCCGGAAACAGTGAAAGCAAATAAACATACTTGCGCATGACATAACCATAAAAGGAGTTTAAAATGCATTTATGAGCCAGCTGCAATGAATCATACACAACTACCATGTCCTGTGAAAATCAATGAAAATGTAGAACGATTAGTGACATATAGCATTCTCTCTACTTATCAAAGACAGAATGAGTTTAAACAATAGAAAGACACATTAAAAAGGCACCTGTGCTTCTTGAATCTTTATGGAATTTCCACTAGCCTTAGCTTCAGACAGCTTACCTTTCCAAACTTTATTGAGCCCTTTGTATTCATACCTCCTATCTCGGAAACTTTTAACAGAGAGCAAAATTCATATGAGCAAACTTGGGGAACAGCTGAAAAGCTCCAAACTGATATTGTTGACATAGTACAGCTATTAAAAATACTAGAGATAAACAAACGATCCATAAGCTTGTCTTACCTCCGTACAGTATCAACATAAAAAGGATTTTCTCGCATGCAGATCCCTGCTTCTCGAACTTCTGTGACCGGCTTTTCAAGAACTCTTTTATATGCCTTAAAATAGTTAAAAAGGGACTATTCAGTTGTCCTAGAAAAAGAAGCTAAAGGAAGATGGCATAGCAAAGTTAGCAACTTACCTTTTGACAGTATTTCTTTAAACGGTCCTTGAGCTTTACTTGTTGTTCTGCTTTAGGCAAATCAAGAAAAGACTTTGATCGTTGGCCATCTCCTACTTCAACAAGTTCAGACTCGAGTTGTCTCTTTATGTGGTAATAATCACTGATGTTTGGTATAAAAGAAATATCAAGTTTCAGTAGCAATCTATCTGAAGTTGCCAATTTTGTATTAAATGACTAGAAAATATACCTCCTTTTTGCCATGTACATTTCACCACGCCAAACCCATTCAAGCTTCCGGAGACACTTTTTGCCAGGACGATTAAAATCGCATGCAGTGCATATCTCATCTGATACTATTGATGGTGGCTGATGGAATCAAGTAATTAAAGTTAAATTCAGAAGGCTACCAAACATAAAATGCTACATACACAATAAAGAGATAATGCACCCAACATGAAGCACCTCCTCAATAAGACAGCAGATGTAAAAATCAGTATGTGTCAGCGGTTCAGCACATCATGTTTTAAAGCCAATTGGGTGTCAGCCATAAAAGATCCACATAAAGCCCATTGCAAGCATCTAAAAATAACTGCCGAATTGTTTTCTTATTTTTCTTAGGCAGCTTCTTGAAATGACACAATACAAAATATATTGATGATACTCGTAAATTAGAATTAGAATTTATTTATTAATGGTCACGCCCTAGAGACTGCACTTAAACAGCAGCAAAGTCAACCAATATTCACAGCATGGACTTCCAGGACAATGGATAAGTATAATTCAAGGGTATAGCAGTTGAAAAAATAGAAATATCATTCTAATCCTCTTCAGATATAATTGGTTTAGTGTTACCTAAACCCCTAGAATTTACTATTTAATTGATTCTCAATCTTCTAATTTGTCTCCGATTGAACCTTCTACAACTTGTACCTTCTTCTGCCTTGTCTCCCCCAGAATCTCTTACGGACGGAATATTATTGTGAAGACTGAAGACTCCTACATTGGTCCTATAAAGGGATGAGTGGTCTCATTAATATAGTTTGGGCAATCATCACCTTTTGAGCTAGCTTTTGAAATTGAGTTAGGCCCAAGATCCATTTCTTTACATGGTATTGGGCCCACATTAAATTGCTAACGCATCACATATCCAGCCCTGTGCGTGAGGGATGAAGAGTCCCACATCAACCATTTAAGGGCTGGGTGGCCTCATTAATTTGGGCAATCCTCACCTCTTGAGCTAACTTTGGGGGGTGACTTAGGCCCAAGATCCATTTCTTTCTTTTTTATGACAAGGGAAACATGCAGCCGCTACCCTTTGGGTGCGCACAGGGTAAAACCCCTGCTCCTATGCAATAGCTCGCAAACCACATAGGAGAGGTAACCCGCACTAGGCAAGCCCGATGCGACGAGCTCGACCCAGAAGGCAAACCCCTTGCTTTCGCTGGCAAGGGGTTTCGAACTTGAGACCTCCAACATGGAAGTCCCAAGCCCAAACCACTGGGCCACCCCGAAAGGTGCCCAAGATCCATTTCTATACAAATATATTCTTAAGATTAACTCTATTCATTCGAAGTTTGGTGTTCCCAGAACGCCCATAGAAATTCATCTTCTAATGATTAACATGTGATATTATCTTCATCCCAAGATTTACAAAATTTCAAGTTCTATGCAGGTCCTTTAGACAAGGTAGCGTGCAATGACTATCCCCACTTACAAGAAGTTAATCATTAAGTATCAACCTGCTGACTTTAAAGCAGAATGCAACAAGAAAAAGAAACAGGTTTAAAAGTCACACAAGACAGGCAGAGAATAAAACCCCACAAGTCTTCAACCTCTAGCATCGTGTATCACTAGAGTCTTTTATTGTTCTTTCCTTGCTCCCCAATTTTCACCTGTCTAACCAAGCTGCTGGAATCTAGATTGAAAATTTCAAGTTTACTCTGTTCCACATCAGCACAGTTATCTGTGCATACATAATACTGCTTTAATAGTCAAAGTACTGTGCTACCTTCTCTTTGCATCCCGACAAATGAAAATGTTAAAGATATAGTCTTGTTGTTTGGTAGGTAGTAAGCAAGTTGTAAAAAACTACTCCTCTGATCTAAACTGACCGCCATCCTTCCTCTGGGACATTTTTAAACTTGAAATGGCAGACTATTTTATCCTAGTCTATTAACGATTTACCTTGTTAATTTTGTAATATACAAAAAATTAACTTTTCTGCCCATGGTTTCTTCCGTCTAAAACAGAAAACTGGATTTTCAATTCCTTTAAACTATTCAGAACAGGGAAAAGAACACATTCGATCTGGGAAGAAAGAGTAACAAAAAAGCCAGACATACTAACATGCCAGAGAAGAACATTCTTAAAGAAATGGACTGCGAAAGCTGACATACCTGAAGCCTATTTGTAAGTATGATGTTTGGATACATGGCAGCTACATCAAGATGATATATGAGGGGGCATTCTTCCCTTAAAGGATCTTCTCGTAAGCTCATTAGCTGTAAATAGATGGTTAAGATGGTCAGAGAGGAGACAAAGTTCTGCAAACATCTAAAGATTTTCTCAAACTATTAAGTTACGCAATAAGAAAGAAAGTCTAAATAAGAAAAAAATGACAAGGAAATCAGAAACTTCCAAAACAATAAATTCGACTCCTGTCAGATATGGCCATGGGTGCTGGCGGAATACTTGTCAAATCTCTCTCTTGTGACAGACAAATGCCTCAACTCAGCTGAAATTATCAACAAACGAAACGAAGGATGCACTACCTTTTCCAAGATGGCATTCTTCACTTCATCATAATTTGTGACAGATTCCAAGTCCATCTTCCCCTCAACTACAATAGAATACTGCAGATCTCTATCAAGGTTGCTGATCAATAGCTGGAGTGTTGAGAATCTTCATGTTAGTAACTAATACAATGGAACAGAAGAGCATAGAAAATATCAAAAGCTAACTGTAACAGAAACCAAAGATCTCAAAAGGTAAGTCTTTAAACAATTTAGGATGTAGTTACTGTACATAAGAGCAATACAGCAAGCTAAAAATGGACACTTCACAGTGAATTACTACATTCATCTACAGCAGCAAGAAGAGAATTGGGAGTTCAATTGGCCTTTGGAAAATGCTTCAGAGAACAAGAGCACCCCCTAAAGCAGTCTATTTTGGATGTATAGCTGAAAAAGAGGCTTGTCTAATGCAAGCTGCACTTCAAAAAGAGGCCCGTCTCTCTGCAATATATGTTTCTTATGCAAAGCCTCATTGGAAGCAAACAATCATCTTCTGCTTCCAGCTTATCCACCACTCTCTTCAACCTTTCTGTCAGTACCTTGGAGATCAGCTTGTAAAAGCTACCAATCAAGCTGATGGGCCTGAATCTTTAAGCTCCTTTGCTACTGTCTTCTTAGGAATCAGTGCAATGTAGGTTGCATTAAAGCTTTATTCCAAATATACCACTTGAGTGAAAATTATGAAAAGCCTCCATTATGTCTTAACTTAATAACCTCCCAACACTTTAGGTAGAACCCCATTGTAAATCCGTCAGGGACTGTCTATAGCATGCGTCTTCAGACACTCAAAAACGTCTTGCCCTTCAAAGACTGCTCGCGGTGCCTCTTTCTCATCCTCTGTGATTGACTGATGGTAGGATGGTTGCTAACATTTTCAGATTGCCTCCAGTTTTCAGTTTCTGTGAACAGCTTCTTCCTTGATTCTGTTTGATTCAGATATACTCTCTCCTTGTAGCTCCAACTGATCAATGTGATTGTATCTCTTGTGGGCATAAGCATTCTGGTGGAAAAACTTAGTATTCATGTCCCCCTCCCTGAGCCATAAGGCCTTTGAACTCTGTCTCCAGGCCACTTCTTCACTCTTCAAACATCCTTTACAATGGGTTTGTTGTTGTTGTATGAAATTTTGTTACGTTTGTGATAAGACAGTTGAAAACCAAATATATTTTCCTCTTCAAAGTCAATTATTCATAAAAATATAACCAACAGACATCCATGTATTTGGCCAAACTATCATGCTAGTCCAAAAAGTTTATAGTATTATCAACTAGATGGTTTGAGGAGAAACAAGACTTCTATTCCCTTTTTCTCAAAATAGATTACCTACTTCATTTCATGGGTCAACAGAAATCATTTTAGATAGATTGTTATAAGAAGTGATTCTAGTAATAGTTTAAAATGGTGAAAAAATAGAGTAACTAGAAGAAAATAACTCATGAAATAGTATTACATAAATTCGTCTAATCTGGAAAGAAGAGAAAGCTTTATAAGATTGTTAACCTCATAGGCAGAGGGATCGAGTTTAAAACTGGTTGGGATGTCAGATCTGAATACACCACTTTCTAGGCATTCCACATGACCACCAATGTAAGTCTCACTGTCAAGGAGTTGACTACCATAAAACTTCTCTGGATCAGACTGGTGCTTGTTTGGACAGATAACATTTGCCTTATAAGCCTGTACGCAGGAGAAATGCAGAAGAAAAACAAATATGGCAGTTAGCATACAGAAGAAAAGTGGAAAGCATCAGTGGAGATTTCCTTTGTCCTCTTTTCCAAGTCAAACAGAATCAAAACACTGAAGAGGCACCAACCATAAAACTAAAATCCATAAACAAGGAACTTCCTGAGAACCAGAAAGAAAAAAGGAGCTTCTAAAGACACCTACCTGAACCATAAGAAGCATTTCACACAAAGTCCCACTTCCTTTGCGCAAGACTTCATCTGGTGGCATGGGTATTATGGTTGCAAGGGAGAAAATGAAGGGATGAACGTAAGTCATGTACAAGTAGTATGTTGAAACAGCATCTGAAACAGAATATGAAGCCATCATCTGCAAAATCATTTAAGCACACAAAAGTTAGGTAATCCAGAATTCCAGACTGGTTTTCCTCCAGTGAATAAATGAAAAGACGATGAATGCATTTTCTCCTTTACCAAAGTAGCACTCATACACAAGTTAGAAACCAAAATAAGATTAGTACTCTACTCACCATGAATAACAATTCAGATAATCATGGTTGTTTGAGGGGAAAATATAATACTCCCTTTGTCCCAATTTATGTGTCGCAGCTCGGATTTCGAGAGTCAAGCATCTTGATTTTGATCATGAACTCGGACATATAATCTTTAAATTTTTTGAAACAAAATTTCCATTTTTTAAAAACTATTTAAAAATAATATTATACGTCACAACAATTAACAATTTGAAAATATTTAAAAGCCATATGAAAAAATTGTGGTCAAAGAAAAATTTCTTCAGCAAATCACAGTTGTTTGAGGGGAAAACATAGTACTCACTCTGTCCCAATTTTATATGTCACGGTTTGGATTTTGATCGTGAATTCGGACATAGAATATACAAGTATTTTGTAATAAAATTTACATCTTATAAAACTAGGTAAAATACGACAAGTCACAACAATTAACACTTTAAATATTTAATAGGCATATGAGAAAAATCATGGTCAGAAGAAAAACCCGTTTGACACTCGAAATCCGAACACCACCATAGAAACTGGGACAGAGGGGATATTAGAGAGAATGGAAATCAGGGCTACGCAAACACAGTTGTTAAAAGAGCTCTGCTCTTGGCTGCTTGGCCGTAATTCCATGGATGAATACTCCAAAAGAAATTGGTAAAATCAAACAAGAATCCTCATACTAGGAGGCAGAAATTTTTTCACATAGTATCGTATTCTTCAAATTTTTCTATTGCTTGTTGCTTCTTTGCTTTGTTCATCATGTTATTTCGTCCAACTTCTTTTGAGCCAAAGGTCTACCGAAAACAATCCATCTTACTCTCCCCAGACCACTTGTGGGATTACATTGGGTATGTTGTTGTAATCTTCATACTAGGAATCTACCAAGGTAATTCTTTCCATTTTCTGGCTATGAATCTTAACTGTTATAGTAGATTCATAGATGGGAGGCTGCAACATCTCCTAAACAGTGGGGAGGACTTGGGTTACAGACTTGAAGACTTTTAACGACGCACTTACGGGTAAATGGTTGTGGAGGAGAAGCTTTATGGAGAGGGGTGATAGGGAAAAAATATGGAGTAATGGAAGGGGATGGAGAACAAATGTGATCATTATACCTTTCGGGAGTGGTGTGTGGAGGAATATAACAAAGGGATGGAACGCTTTCGATGATAACATTACTTCTAGGGTTGGGGATGGGAGAAGAGTTAGTTTGGGGGGGAAAGGTAGTGTGGAGGTTTGGTGCTTAAGGATGAATTTCCAGTATTGTATAGGGTCTCCTGCCAAACGGAATTATATTCAGCAAGTAAAGGGGACTCAAGAGGATGGGACTTTTTGGGATTTGAGGTGCAGGAGGAATTTCCATGATCGGGAGGTGACTGAGCTTCAAAGAATACTAGATTTACACCAAAAGCAATGTAAGTCAGTCAACAGACCCGATGCTTGAATTGGGTGTCGGGGAATAACACAGTGTTCTTTTGTCATGTTTTCAATGAGAAGCTTTTGGTGAGGTGGAGGATAGTTTTCTATATGGTGCAGTATGGATACCAAAGGTGCTGACTGTCGAGGAAGTTGTGCTTCATGTGGTTTGCTACTAGAGGGGTGATTTTGATGACAAAGAACCTTAGGAAGTGAAAGGTTGTCTACATGAGTTAGTGTTTCATATGTAAGGAGGCTAGTGAGTACACGGATCATATTTTGCAACATTGCAGATTAGCCACGAGGTTGTGGAAGCCATATATTTACATGGTTTGGTGTCACTTGGATAATGCCAAGACTCATGAAGGAGTTGATGTTCAGCTGGAAAAGTGGAGCTAGGAGAAGAAGGCACAAGGCGTGGAATGTTACTCATCTTGTTCTAATGTGGTCATTTGGAAAGAGAGAAATAGGAGAGCTTTTGAAGAGGTGGATAAGAGCTTTGTTCAACTGAGAAGTAGTCTCGATCCCTCTTATTATCTTTTGGTGTACCCATGTAGTTCCTGATTTTATAGAGGATTGAGTGTCTTTTGGAGAGACCCATATTTTGTAGGTTTCTTCTTTTTTGGTATATCTCTTGTGTGTGTTTTTGAGATAAGGGTAACTTTGTATTCACAAAAAATTCATCATCCAAGGGATGATGAATTGGAAACTTACATCCCACAAGGTGGTGGGCACACCCTCAAAAAGCCATACAGAATTACAAGTTTCCTTTAAAATCGACCATCTCTATGCTTTCCCCTACCAACTCTTGCTTACACCAAAAAAATAAAAGACTTAAGCATTTCATTTTTATCTTCTGAAAACTATCATTTTGTCCTTCAAAACACCTAGCATTCCTTTCTTTCCATAGAGTCCACCATATACAGGCTGGAATAGTCTTCCACCAATCTTCACT
>JAJOOS010008680.1:0-16922 GCA_029582725.1 Solanum chiquidenum
AAGCTCAAGCTAGAAGATGGGTTTTCAACTGATTTCTTCTTCAATTTCATGGGTCTTCAATAATTAAGGTATGGTAACTCTTGATTCTTGAATAACCTCTCATTCAAGGAGTTCTATCAAAGATTTTCAAAAGTGATTCAAAAACCAAAATTTCCAATTTTCAATCTAAACATGGGTCCTTTGTCAAACGATTTTCTAAATCATTCTATTGATGAATTGATGTGGAATTAAGGTTTTTAAGACAATTTTCAAAGGAATTCTTGAAGAACCCATGATTCCCAAGTTCTCTAAAATTGGCTTATGATGTGGGTCTTTGTGAATATGATTTCTATTGGTGATATTATGTTTAGATTATGGTCACTATGAATTCCTAGTAATGTCCTTTGGTCTAACAAATGCCCCAACGACATTCATGGATCTAATGAATAGAGTATTTAGGAAATATCTTGATTCATTTGTGATTGTTTTTATTGACGTCATTTTGATCAATTCAAGGAGTGAGGGTGATCATATGAAGCATTTGAGGACAGTGTTGCAAGTCCTTAAAGAGCACCAATTATATGCTAAGTTTAGCAAGTGCGAATTTTGGCTAAGGTCGATTGCTTTCCTTGGTCATATTATGTCGGACATGGGTATAGAGGTTGACCCTAAGAAGACGGATGCGGTCAAGAGTTGTCCTAGACCTCTAGCTCCTACCGATATTAGAAGCTTTTTGGGTTTGGCCGGTTACTATAGGAGGTTTGTTGAGGGTTTCTCCTTTATTGCCTCTCCATTAACGGCCTTAACTCAAAACAAAGCAAAGTTTGTGTGGTCGGAGGCTTGTGAGAAAAACTTCCAAGAATTGAAAGATAGGCTTACCTCCGCTCCGGTGTTGACCTTACCGGAGGGTACCGATGGGTTTGTGGTATATTGTGACGCTTCTCGAGTAGGTTTGGGATGTGTCCTCATGCAACGGGGTAAAGTGATTGCCTATGCTTCAAGACAACTCAAGGTACATGAAAATAATTATCCAACTCATGATCTCGAACTAGAGGCGGTGGCGTTTTCTTTGAAAATATGGAGACACTATCTCTATGAGGTGCATGTAGATGTGTTTACCGACCACAAGAGCCTTCAATATGTGTTTAGCCAAAAAGATTTGAATCTCTGACAAAGAAGGTGGTTAGAGCTTTTAAAGGATTATGACATGAGTGTCCTTTACCACCCCGGCAAAGCCAATGTAGTTGCGGATGCCTTAAGTAGAATGTCCATGGGTAGTGTGGCTCATGTAGAAGATGAGAAGAAGGAATTGGTCTGTGATGTGCATAGCTTAGCCCGTCTAGGTTATTAGCTCCTTAGAGTTAGTAAATTCTGATAAATGACACTTAATAATTACTCACAATTCTCGCAGGTAACAAAATCCAATAAGGAAATGATCCAAGCAAAACAACACCAACATGGAAAGAGATATATTCTGATCCAACATGGAAAGAGATATATTCTGATCCAACATGGAAAGAGATATATTCTGATCCAACATGGAAAGAGATATATTCAGATCCTTACAAATACTACAGAAAGGAAAGGCATAATCAAAGGGATTGAGAATCAATAACAGATGGCCTATAACTTGTAGCAACTCAATCAAGCCAATCTTGATTAATAGGACGACATCAAGAAATCATAAATCAAGCCAAGACTAGAGCCAAGTGACCAAGAGAAGGAAGGAAATCAGATCAAGCCAAGAGTCAAGATAAATCCTCCAGTCAAGCAAAGAATTGAGCCATATCAGTCAAGAAGGAAGAAATGTGATTTACCATGCACATATCTAATATGGACATGTATCAACAAATCGCCTCAATCAAGGGATTCCTCAAATACTTGATTGAATTATAACACCCTTGGGTTTTCCTTACAAGAGCACAAGTCTATTCATATATATACCACCCTCAGACTTAGATGTGAAGTACTCACTTCACTTGAACTTATATTGTAATCTTCTTTTATCTTTCATAAAACTTTGTACACACTTGAGTGAACAATTGAAAAGAAAAGAGAAAGAAAAACTTGAGTGTAGGTTATACAAGTAGAGGTTGTGTCGAAGAAGAAGATCTGACTTGCATATCAGACATGACTCTCAATTGTAACATTCCGCAACACCCAAGTTCTTAACAAGCTCTAAAGGAAATTCTTGAAACCTAAGGGGACTGGACTAGGCACCACATCGGTGTTCCGAACCAGTATAAAAACTATTTGTGTTATTTAGTTACTGCAATATTTATTACTGTTTATCTATTCTACTAACATGCAGGTGAGTTGACTGACCATTACAAAAGTCGATTGAAGGAAGTTTTAATTCACTCTCGCCCTCTTGACTTTCATAGGTGTCAAACTTATGGATTCCACCAGGGGTGGATTCATGGTTCATCATAGTTCTGAATCGTCATTTGTGGTTGATGTAAAGTCTAAGAAATATCTTGATCCTATTTTGATGGAATTGAAAGAATCGATTCTCAACAAGTCCATTAAGGTTTTCTCCCAAAGGGGAGATAGGGTGCTTAGGTACCAAGGTAGGTTGTGTGTTCTGGATGTTGATGGTTTCAGGGAGAAAATTCTGGAAGAGGCTCATGGTTCACGATATTCTATTCATCTGGGAGCCACTAAGATGTACCGTGACCTACGGGAAGTCTATTGGTGGAATGGAATGAAGAAGGATATAGCTGGTTTTGTGTCAAAGTGCCTGAATTTTCAACAAGTCAAGGTGAAACACATGAAATCGGGAGGTTTGCTCCAAGATATAAAGATTCCCACTTGGAAGTTGGAGGAGGTGAATATGGATTTTTTTGTGGGGTTGCCTCGTACTCGAAGGCAACATGATTCTATTTGGGTCATTATTGATAGGATGATGAAATCAACCCATTTCCTTTTCGTCAAGACTACTTTCTCAGCGGAAGACTATGCTAAGTTGTACATCAAGGAGGTGGTGAGGTTGTATGGGTTCCTTTGTCTATCATATATGATAGAGTTTTACCTCACATTTTTGGAAGGCATTTCAACAAGGACTTGGTACCAATGTTAAACTTAGTACCGCCTTCCACCCTCAAACGGATGGTCAAGGGGAACGGACCATTCAAACCTTAGAGGACATGTTGAGGGCGAGTGTGATTGATTTCAAGGGTAATTGGGATGATCACCTTCTTTTGATAGAATTTTCCTACAACAATAGTTACTACTCTAGCATTGCCATGGCTTCATTTGAAGCACTATATGGAAGAAGGTGTAGATCTCTAGTTGGGTGGTTTGAGGTAGGTGAGTTTGCTCTAATTGGTCCCGAACTAGTCTATGATGCCATTGAAAAAGTCTGGCTCATTAGAGAAAGGTTGAAGACGGCCCAAAGTTTGCAAAAGTCCTATGCCAACCATAAAAGAAAAGATCTTGAATTTTAGGTTGGTGAATGGTTCTACTTGAAAATATCGCCTATGAAAGGCGTGATGAGGTTTGGCAAGAAGGGGAAACTTAGTCCCCGGTATGTGCGGCCATACCAAATCTTGAAGCGTATTGGAAAAGTTGCTTATGAGGTGGACTTGCCAAATGAGTTGGCTCCGGTTCACCCAGTGTTTCATGTCTCCATGCTCAAAAGTGTATTGGCGATCCGGTTTCCATCCTTCCTTTAGAGGGTTTAAGAGTTGACGAGAACCTTTCTTATGAAGAGGTCCCGACTGAGATTTTGGATCAGCAAGTGAAAAAGTTGAGAAATACGGAAGTAGCTTCCGTTAAGGTTCTATGGGGGAATCACTTAGTTGAGGGTGCTACATGGGAGGCCGAGGCCGACATGAAGTCCCTTTATCCTCACCTTTTTCCTTCCACTCCTATTCAAGCTTGAGGTAAATATTTCCTCTTAAGTCTAGTGTTTTGGGAGTCATGTATGTTGTATGATTTTCCATGATTTCCCTATATTGTGCATGTTCTTGTGAGAATTCATGTTTTAGCATATATTGAGAGTTCATGATGTATGTTTCCTCATGTTGATTTGCATTTTAGTATGATGATTGCATTTGTTACTTCATGAGGTAAATTGATGAACATGCTTATTGATGTGTTGATGAGATAGCACATTAGCTCCATATTGCTACAATGAGCTTGCTTGATGTGGAAAAGTTAGTTCCTCCCATGCTTATGTGAATTGGTGAGTTACATGCATATTGAGTTAATAGATGTAGTTCCTACTTTCTTGTATTGTTTTGGCTATGTTGTGAATTGGAGTTGAAGTTTCCTCATTTTGAATAATGTATATGGTGAATAGTGCATTGTGATTTTTGCTTATTTTTTTTATGTTTCATGCATGATGGGCTGCTAGTCTAGAGTTTCTAACTTAGTTTGGTGTCTTGGTCATCATTCGGGGATGAATGTTCCCAAGTGGGAGATAATGTAACACCCCGTATATCTAATAACCTAAGCTAGAGCCTAACGTGTAGTCTAGTAGCCTAATGAAGTGTAAACGTAAGGTTAAGGTCCTAAAATAATTTTCCTAACTTAGTATTAGGGTTCTAGTGCCTAAACGTTAAGGCACGACCCCTCTAGGACTCTCCAAGGGTCCATGAGGAGGACCCCAAGGGAGGGTCCAAAAAGCTGACCAAAACAACCTCATTCATGAAAGGAGGACCACGAGGAGTGGACTGACTCACGCCCCATAGATGGGAGTCGTGAGTCTAGCCTTAGCCTCCTCAAAAGGGTCCCCAAAACTCCATGTCCCAGCTCTATTCCACGGACGTGCAGTATGGTCCGTGGACCAACTCACTCCCCATGGAAGGGCCTCGTGAGTTGAGACTTAGTCTCCTCACCAATACCTCGAGCCACCCCTCTCTGACCCAAACCACGAGTGACTAGTACGGTCCGTGGTTCAGACCACGCCCCATGGACAGGGACTCGTGGATGGTGCTTGAGTGGACTGTCATAAGTCGGCCATGTGGGGGTAGGTTAGTAAATTACTAATTAATTTGTTTAACGGTAAAAATGGTTATTATTAGTTATATTAAGTATATTAAAGTATTTTTAAGTATTAAAAATAGTCTTTTAACCCCTTACAACTCGCAACTCAAAATCAAAACCCACTTCTTTCTCAAAGTATTATCTCTCTAAACTCCATTGAAGAACAAAGAAGAAGCTCAAGATTAGGGTTCAAGTTCCAAGCTTCTCACTCCAATTTCATGGAAAAACATCAATTAAGGTATGGGTATCTTGATTCATGGAACACTTTTCACCATGAAACCTTTCAACTCTTGATTTCGAAATTTGTATATTGTTCAAAAAACTAGGGTTTCTATTCCAACCATGGGTTCTTCTTAAAAACGAATTTATTATTTTAATTGCATTATATTATGGATGATTTGATGTTTAATGGTGATTTTCATTGTAAATTCCCCTTGAACCCATGAACACCCCCATGACCCCAATTTCAAGTATTGTGATGGGTGTTGATGCAAGATGATTACTATGAATTGTTTCTATGTAAGTTTAGTTATTGAATCTTGTTTTACTCATGCCTATTGTAGTATCTTTAGGTGTAATTGTGAGACATTGTTCATGACCTTAAAAAAGGGGTAAATTGCTAGGGTTTGTACATGTTGATAAAAGTTGTGTATAACCTATTGATTCACTTAGAAAGTAAATCTCCTACAACTAATGTGTAAAGTATGGTATTGTTGAAAGTATTGATCTTCTCTTACCCTTATACTTAAGGATGCATAAATAGTCTAGGATGATGATGATGTATTGTGTTGATTGAAAGTCTATTTCTCATGAAAACAGTATGAATGTAATGTGAAAGTCCTACTCACACACTAATGTTGATTCTAAGGTTGAAAGTACATTCTCGCCTTTAATGAATCTATGAGCTATTTTGATGGATTGTATTGAATGAGGGATAGAGAATTCCTTCACACATGTAAATGCAATTCAAGACTTAATTATGTATAATTTGGGAGATAATGCTTAGCACCGAGTGGATGTGGAAAATGAGGTAAAGGCCCTTCCGCCAATGCAATAGGGAGGGTCATCCAAAGTGAACTCATGAGATGGAAACCCCTCCGCCAATGCAATAGGGCGGGTTTCTAGAAGCAATCTCCCTATCCCATAACTATGTGCCAACATAGGACTTAGCTAGTAGATCCACCTAGACGCTAGTACACTTAGTCCTACCTTAGGCAAGTAGGCCACCTTCTTTCGGTGTGGGGTTACACGACACCGGATTCCATGTAGCTCACATGGTCTATGTCGGTTATGTTATTCTTTCCTAAATGAATGATAAGGAATGAAACATGGACTATACTATGAATTCTTGGTGGGTTGACTTAGTAGGAGTGGGGGTATGGGACTTCACTTCCATATTGCACAAGTGGACTTAGTAGGATGTTGTGGGATGGTTCCTTTATATTGTGATGAGATACAAATGCATACATGTGTCTAGAATGGTTAGTTGTTATGAATGACTTTCTTTGTATTCAAAGTAATGTTCATGATGGTTTCCTTATTGGTGACTAATGATTATAATGAGGTCTAAAGATGATGTGTATGACCAAGGGAGCTTCAAGGGGACACTTAGTAGGGTTGGCATTATGGGATGCCAACCATACATTGCACAATTGTTCCTTAGGGGTTGCTAAGGTGTTTATATTACCATGCAATGAGGGTAAATATGATTATGGCTTGTGTTGTATATTGTAAATGGATGTTGGTTTCTAAACTTGGCAAAGGCATACCTTTCAAACAAAAATGTCTTTTTTATCATATTTAAGGATTTTATGCATGTTTCCATACTTAGTACATATTATGTGCTAACCCCTTCTACCTTCTACATCTTAATGAGTGTAGGTTCCGACTAGGTGACATTCACTCTCCTTTTGAAGAAGACTTGGATTGCTTATCTCCAAGTTGTGGTGAGTCCTAAAGTTCGAGGACGGGATTTCCTATTTCTTAGTTTCTATTGTACCTCTCATGTTGAGACTTTTATTGATGTATAAGGGCTAAGTCCCAAACTTTGTATTCCTATGTTTTAGATGGTGGTATGAGAAAAAGTCTAGATTTCCTATTATTTTCTTTTATGAAAAGTTAAGTTGGACTTCGATTGTAAAGATTTAAATTTCCGCATTATTTCAATGTCTTATCTAATGATGATGCTAGAGGCTTGTATGAGACCCCTTCGGGGTCAAGTACGCCATGTTACGTCTAGGGGGTACTCCCGAGATGTGATAAGAGTCATCTAAAAAGTATGATGCTTTACTACCTATGATAACTACATGGTTTATGGAGACGTGAGTTATGTGAACTCAAGCTCGTCCCCATATCAGTGCTCAATACTAATCCCAAAATATACTTAAGCTCATATGTTTGTAAAAACAAAACTCTTTCTTTGGTTTGAGATAATTACTCAAAAACTTAGCTTAAAAGTTCTCTTGGAAATCTCAGTTTCCTTTCCTTCTCAAATGTGAAAAACATTTTAACTCTTGGGAATACTTAGTTCCGTATAATCTTTGAAGAATGAACTTTACTCTTACTCTTTATTGAAAACTAGCTCAAAGGCTCTTTTAAAAATCTCAGTTTGCTTTCTTGTTTAAATGTGAAAACATTTACTCTTTGGGAATACATAGTCCCGATATACTCTTTTGAAGAAATGCACTTCAAACTTTACTCTTTACTCAACTCAAAACTCAAGTCTTGAAACAAAGTTAAAACAATTGTAAAAGACTTTTGAAAATCTTTATGAACTTCTGTTAACTTGACTCTTGACTTATCTTGACTTGACTCTTAACTTCTCTTGAATTGAATTATGGATTCAAGGATTATGATTTGTGATAAGAAATATATCATGATGGTTAGGAATGATTTTAGATAGCTAAACATGACAAAAGATCAAGAAATCACTGTCTGAGGGTGGGTCCGCGACGCGGAGAAGTATTTTAATTTTTTGTTTGAAAACAACTTTTGAGGCAGAACAGTCCATGACCGCTCCGCAACGCGAAACAATTTTTACCAAATCTAGGGAGAAGGTCCACGACGCGGAGGCACTGCCCAGATTTTCCCGTTGAAATTTCTTCTTCGTTTTCCAGTTCTAAACCCTCTAAAATCCATTGGTTCTTTCCCCAAACACTTAGAATCATCTATACCCTGAAATAACATCAGATTCTACTCGAAAACACAACTAAAAACGTGAATCAATCTCAAGAAAACTCCCACAACACAACCCACAGGGATTCAAACGAACTTCATCAAGAATTCAAGGGATTTACTTTCAAATCAAGTTGGGTGCATGGGTGAACTAACCCAATGCTATGTGATCTCACATACCTTGTAGGGATCACCCCTGACGAAATCCACAAGCTGAACTCGACGATCTTGATGAATCTTGCTTCTCTTCTCCTTTCTCCTCCTCTTTTCTCTTTTCTCCAAGCCCTAGTGTATTTTGGTAAAAGCGTAAGCTGATCTAATTCTGATTAGACCCTAAATTAATTACCAAAAACAAAATAATATAATTAGGCAAGGAAAACACCAAACTACCCTTTCAAAATCCGGATTGGACTTTCCTTATTCCAACAGCCCAACTTCCAAAGGGCATAACTCACTCATACGAACTCGAAATCGCGCAAACTCAACGGAGTTGAAAAGATCATACCAAGAGATTTTCTACCATATCTGGAAGTACCTCTAACTCACCCTGAGCTAAAGTTAATTATGGCCATTTGAAGTTGGCCAAACTTAACTAATTCTAACTTAACAAAATTTCTAGATTTTCATTCCTTCCAAAAATGACTATTTCCAATTATTAGCTTCTTCCTAGTTATTTCAAATTGTGAGATTTTACAGGTAATGTCATAGATTTGAATTTCTTCACATATAAAGGATTATTATTTTTGAGTGATATTTATCAAAGACTAAAATATTTCAACTCTTATACATTAATATATATATAATTCATCACTGAAGGAGTGAAGCTCTACCTTTCAAGTTTATAAATCGCTTCTACATGTAAATCGTCTAAACTTCTACCATTTAACATTTATAATCTTAAAAATGAGATATGTCAATAGGTAAGTTACTTGATTGTGTAAAAAATCTTACACTTATGATGCATGTATGTAACTTAAACGCTATATAATTATAATGACTACTTGTTAACATCATTGGTGAAAGCTAGAACGGTTTGTATAATTGTGAATATGGTTGTCACCTACCCAAGGACTCTGAAAATAGTTATGCCTCAAACTTGCTATCATATGAGTCAAGAACTTGCTATCACGTGCACGTGTATCTCGTGTGTCATACGTGCATCTCGTGCGTCACACGTGCATCTTCTGACAATAAGTAGTTAAAAAAACTCACATCTAGCACAAGCTTTTGTTTTCTTCATACCCCATACACACAACAACAACATTCAAATATTTTTTTTCCTTCCTACTACTACACCCAAACTCCCACATACCTGGGTTGAGTTCGAGGTTTTTCTTCGTAGTTTTGAGTTTGTGGTTCCTGACTGTGGTCTTCTCTTCTTGTGAATTTATTTTTACAAAAGGTAACACTTGATCTTCATTGTATAACTTGATTCACAATTATATAAGACATGATTATAATGTTATGAAATTGTTTAAATTCTATGTGTGTTTAATATTTATATTGAACATATGTTTGAACTTATTATATTATTAAATTTAGAATAAAATTGTATAACATGTGATTATTTCTTGTATCCCTTTCTCACTCTTTTCCTTAATTAATTATCAATTTTTTGGTGTTTGTGCCTTACTAATTTGGATGAATACCTATCCAGTGCATTTAGAATGTAGTTGGTCCAAAAGTTCTTGTGTATTTTCTTTGTTCTTCAGCTGAAAAGGTTGTTTCTACAAGTTATTAGGTGAGTTTTTGATAAAGCACATACAAATTTGCATAGATTTGACACCTTCTCCTTGTTTTTTTAAATACTTTCTCAGTTATTTCCACCCAAAAATTGGCAAATTCTTCAAAAAAAATAAGAGACTCCATTGGGCTAGTAAGGGGTAGTTTTGAATATTATTACTAATTATTAGTTCATTTTCTTTGCTTAGGGTCGTTTAAGGGTGTTTTTGTCGTTTGACATCATTTTAGAGCAATATATAGTAACTTTAAGGATTCGCCTGTATTTTCATGGTTTGCTTTTCAAAATTTTGTAAGAGGGTAAAATGGTGCTTTTAATTGTTTATGCTTACGTCATACTCATATGTCACGACCCAACCCAAACAGTTAGGTATGTCGGAATGTGGCAACCGATCCAGTTTAGTTATGCCAAAATGTGGCAACCGATCCCATAGTTATGTCGGAACGTGGCAACCGATCCAATAGTTATGCCGAGACGTGGCAACCGATCCAAGTTAGTTATGCGGGAACGTGGCAACCGATCCATTCAACACACCACAATCACAATCACAATCACAAGTACATTCTCAATAATCATACAATCAAGAAGTGATTCATGTCATATAGTTATTCATTTATCTCATTTACAACAAGTGTGATCAACAATGCAACATTCATATACAAATATTAATTTGACCATACTTAGCCCTAGTCATCATCTAAGGTTTCTTTCTAGGGTTTAGTCACAATTCATCATAAATCCTCAATTTAATCACTCTAATTTATGATCTAGCATGCATTCATAAATCTAGTTCCATTCATGATTTCATAGTCTTATTCTTGAACCAATTGTATCCATGAAACAATTCTAGAGTCCCTAACAATTCACCAATTTCTCTTCTCAAGGCATAAACCCTCATACTTTGATTTCTAGGGATTACTCATGGAATTTACTTGGTGTACGAAGGTCTACACATAACCTTACCATAGATTTCCATATATTACGTAGTAAGCACAGATTTATAACTACTCAATTCATAAAACCTAACCTACCTGGAAGCCAAGAAGTTGCACGGAGTTTTTGACTTCGATTCTGGTTTTCCAGGCTTCGTGACAGTGAATTTGGCCAAGAATTCGCAAGATATCACCATCCGCCTGCTAGAAATCTTTTTCTCCTTTCTTCCCAAGCTTAGAGCAGCTTTTCTGAGGTTCTAGGATGTTTTACGACTTATTTAGGTATTTTAGGCAGATGGAGAAAATAGGATTTCTCGTAATTTACGTTCTCCCTCGCCTATTTCGTCCTGGCACCAACTTTGTCACGCCCCAAACTCAAGGGGCACAACTAGCTCCTAATGCCAAAACTCAGGCCCGAGCTAACCCTGCTGAACCATTTGCTACTAGCGCATGGCAGCCACACGCAATCAAGAAAGCAAACAAGTATATCTCGGCTTAAAATTAAGCCCTCGGCCGGCAAGGCCCCTGTCAACAGATCTATAAATGAAACAGCTACTCTCAAGAGTTCATATAAAGAAATAGCCAACTAGCACAAAAGTTCTGATTGGGATGTCGAGGCCACCATGATCTCTATACCAAAACTGAAAACATGAATATATCAAGACAATACATCAAACAACTCACAAACTTCAGCAAACCAACAAACTAGGCTAGCATGGCCAAAATGTAGCTAAACACCCCACACACTAGTCTGCAAGCCTCTAAGAGTAGTAAAGATTGGCGGGATAGGCCCCAGCCTACCCATAAAATATATACAACAAAATCTAACAAACCTCCAAACTCTAGCAGCTCCGGAGGAAAGGGGCTAGCCAACCGGATAAAAGTCAATCCTGTTGCTGAGGAGGTCTACTGGGTCATCTATCGGAACCTGCATGCATGAATGCAGCGCCCCCAGGCAATGGGCGTCAGTACAAAATAATGTACAGAGTATGAAAGGCAATAGACTATGAGCAGGTATCCTAATATACTAGAATAATCTGATAAATAGATCAAGGATAAGATAAGTGTACCTTCCTGCACCTAAAGCTTAACTTATCAAAAATAATAAAACATCAACCTAACCTAGCTCCATAAGCTCGGCAGGTACAAACAACACACAAGACCACTTACTCAGGCTCCCATAAGCTCGGAAGGTGTCAATCAGTCTATATACCCCTATCGGTAGTCCCCTAGCCCCGTAGGCAATCACATGCTTTAATATAGCCCCGTAGGCAGCACATAGCTCTCTTAGGCATCAACATAGCTTATAGACAACTCATAGCCCTCTTAGGCAACAACATGGCCCTGTAGGAAACACATAGCCTTCTTAGGCGTCAATATAGCCCTGTAGGCAACTCATAGCCCTTATAGGCATCAATATAGCCCCGTATGCAACTCATAACCCCCTTAGGCATCCATATAGCCCCGTAGGCAGAACATAGCCCTTTTGAGGCATATGTCACATTCCTGCAGCTAACCACAATAGCCCCAACGGCAACAATAACAATTCAATCGCTAAAAGCGAGCAATTTAGTTATAAGCAACCTATACAAATAGCCTATAAGTCGTGTCCAACATAGGGATGCTACTAACTTAATAAGAATCCCGATAAGGGAGGATTATATCAACTCAAGCAACCAACAATCAACAATAATGGTTACAAGTATAACAAGGATAACAACCCAATTACATTGCTCCTAAGTTTTAAGGAAATATGTCGTACGTAGGGAATAGCCTTAACATACCTTTTTTGTTAAAGTCACGTGGCCTAACGACTTTACTAACAACCCCCCTCGATACTACAACAAGGAAGGACCATAATCAACAAAAAATAATAGAGGATACCACGATAATCCGAAAAAATATATGTATTTCCGTCGAAAATTGCTATTTGCGACTTATCAAAGCTAGAGTCGATGGAAGAAGGGTCTTACCTTAATTTTAAGTTCGTAATACACCTCAAAACTTTAAAATTTTCCCAAACCCCTGCTGTCCACACACCAAAGTACGATATGCTAGGAAATCGATAAAACAAATTATACCATGTTGATTAGCTCAACACGTAGAACAACTATTATCAAGGACTTAAGTCACGAAAATCTGTAACTTGGCTAATCCTAGAAGTGGTATTTGTTGGTTTTCTTGTTATTCACTAAGAAAAATGAAGGAAAAATGAAGAAAAGTCAAAGAAGATGATATATATAAAGTTCCACCAACCTAGGGGACCCACCTCACCTGCCTGCTTGTGCAGTCTTGCCAAAACGCGAATATCTCTCCATTCTGAAGTTGTATGAACAAACATGTTGATGCATTGGAAACTAGACTCGTAGACCTTCGATTTCATAGGTTGTGGGCACCATAACTCTTTATAGATTGGGAGAAAATCTCCGATACATTTGACCCAAATTTCAGACAAATCTTTAAAAAGTAATTTACGGTAACTTTCGCCAACTTTTATTTTGTCACTTACCTAACTTCAAAACTTGAGATACAACCCTTGAACACTTAAAATATCACATAACACATCATTCTAAATTTATTACCCACCCTCCTGGTCTTTCCACGAATATACGATTCAATTTAGACGTTTCAAAAAGTCGGGGTGTTACAAACTTACCCCGCTCTGGCACCGCCGCCCTTGCGGCATTTGGCCCGCTGTGGTAGGAACAAGGGCCCAGATTTTTCCTGAATATTTATTTCTCCTAAATAACGATGGTTCAGGTTGTTACATCATATTTCCAAGACAAATTATAGTATCATGTAAGACCCCATGCTTCATCAAACTAAAGCTTTTGCATATCCATCTTTCTTTTCAAGTTAATCTGAAATGAGTAGTGATTTATCTTCTTTTAAATTCTCAATTTATCCAACATTATCGTAGTATTTTAATTTATCCTGCTAAGAGTAAAGTTTATTAGAATATTATATTTAGATAAAATACGTAATTAATCCTGCTAAGTGTTTCTATTTGGTATAAGATAAAATACATAGTTAATCTTTAAAATTTATTAGAATATTATATTAAGATATTTCAACTGAGCCTTGTTTCAATTATTTCCATTTTGGGTGAAAGTTCCATTTCAGATTCTATTTTTGTATCGTACAACTTTTTCCAATTTTATGGGAAAAGGATGTCTTTGTTGTGCTTCCATGTAAAAAATAATAATTGGAAAGTAATCGTAGGATCCCATTTTTATGATGATTTTATTAAAATTTAGATGGAAGTTCCAGATTCTATTTTTGTCCTTCTGCCAATGTTACAAGAAAAGAAAATACTTCTATTTACGTGATACTTTTCAACTTATTTTAAATTTAATCGAAACTTTCATAACTTGACCAATTTATTTTGAAAATAAAAGAATCATTACTTAATTTCTTAAGTAAATTAAATAACCGTTTCGAAGGCAATTTAAAGAAACACTTTTTTAAAAAAATAAAAAAATTCAAAATCTAGAAAAGAGTTCATGTGATCTTTTAAAAAAGGTATTTATAATCAATAAGGAAAGATAGCTACCTACCTACAACTTATATTCATCATTGAGGGAGTGAAGCTCTACCACCACCACCAAAACGTCCTCTGCCCCCACCACCAAAACGTCTGGCACCAAAGAGGCCCTACCAGCACTTGTACCACCAAAACCTCTAATTTTTTATCCATCAAGCTCCGGAGCTTTAGATTTTCAAACTCGTGGAGTGTCTATTGAAATGTGGTTTAAGGTATGACTCTCAATTTTTTATTTTTTTAAATCTTTGGGCTTATAACTGAGAGTCATAGCTGAGAAAACTTTTTTAAGAACCCACAACTCTAGCTTGATTTTTTACACATACAACAAGGGTTACTTTTGATAAGGTGGAAGAGTACTTAACTAGCATGGTGGAGCTTCCTTTGTTAGGTCAAAAAGGAGATAAACATCAAAGTTAAAGAAACAATATGAAGGAATTATTGATCTCACGTGATAAAAGGCCCAAGGCTAGGCATAAAATACAAAATACAGATTTGGCCCAAACGTAAGAATATATACTTTCTGATGCCACATAGAAAGGAATATTATTGTTAGAATAATACAAATTGTAACAATTGTTATCACCTACCCAAGGACTCTGAAAATAGTTGTGCCTCAAATTTGCTATCATATGAGTCAAGAATGTTGTTCATGTACAAGACCAAGCCAAAAAGTGGCCTGGCCTAATAAATAAAATCAATAAATAGACATTATCCTTGAAAGTGAATAGTATAAGCTTCTTCATTATCTTCCTCGACTCTCTTGCATGGTTCCTTGTTGATTTGTGTTGATGGTTGCACTACACCCTCCACCAGTAATGTCGGTTGCTAATAAATCGCTTCTACAGGTAAATTGTCTAAACTAATTCTACCATTTGAGTTTCCATATTATAGCAACAAGATTAATTAATGAAATAGAGGAATTTATAAATTACTAACATTTATAATCTTAAAAATGAGATATGTCAATAGGTAAGTGACTTGATTGTGTAAAAAATCTTACACTTATGATGCATGTAACTTAAACATTATATAATTATATAAAATGACTACTTGTTAGCATCATTGCCGAAAGCTAGAACGGTTTGTATAATTCATGTGAATATAACAAGTGTGATGCATGGTTGTCACCTACCCAAGGACTCTGAAAATAGTTAAGTTGTGCCTCAAACTTGCTATCATATGAGTCTAGAATGTTACTCATGAGATATCAAATCTCTCAAATGTCATGAAGCATGGTGAGGACAAAGAAAGGGAGTTGGTTTTCTATAGTAACATCATGTTTTGATTAGGGGTGACAATTAGGTTGATTAGGTTAAGTTTGGATGGGTGAATCCAAATTTGTTTGAGTTAAAATGGGTGAAGTAACGAGTCATAATCTAGTTCGTTAATATTTACTAAGTTTTAATGATTTTATTTGATCTTTTAAAAAAAATTAGTACCTATAAAATTATTATTTTTCTTTATAGCGACTATATATAACATCTCAAAATTAAAAAAAAACCGTTTAAAATTATTTTGACAAGATTCTTAAGAAGCCCAAAATCTTCTTATGGCTATTTTACCTATATTTAACATGTTTACATGCATCTCGTGCACACATGCATCCCATGCGTCATAAGTGCATCTCGTGCGTCACACGTGCATCTCGTGCATCACACGTGCATATCTCCTGACAATAAGTAATGATTTGTCACACATTACAACCAATTTACAAATCTGCATGAGACATAAAATTATGCTATTCAATTATTTTAATAATAAATCTATCAAGACTATATAACAATATAAGTCATAGTCCCTGCCTCGCAAGGGCAAGCCCCATCAAGTATACATATAACATATAATTGAGGAACTTTAATCGCACTTAAATCTCAATCTCAGGAACAACTAACACTTATCATCGTTGCTGGCAATAATTATAACCTAACTGAATACAACATCCACACAAGATGGCTAAAACAACAACACCCAGGACCAAATATTTCAAAGCCCATTTCGGATCTTCCGATGCTGCCCACCAACTCACTGGATCCACATATTGTGTTGTTCCGTGATGTGCAAAGGCTAAAGTTAGCCATACTTGTACAACCTATCTGTACACTTAAATATTATTGAACTATTATTTCTCAGCTATGACTAGAAGAGTGGTTAAAAAAACATTTTGAAAGTCGTACCTTAGTCCACAATGCAAGAGACATTTCACGAATCTCTAGGCAACTACAATAAAAATGAATTCTCATTTTAACTTAAAAGAAGATTGTATCAATTATCTTAACAGTTGACATCAACTTAAATTGAGTTATTGACATCAACAAATGCCCCTATTACCCCAAGTTGGTCAATCTTTAGTTCATTGAAATAATTTATTGAAATACCAGAAATGGCCCTAATGTGTGTTTCCTTTTTTTTTGTCTTGTGTGTCTGGGTATGTGGGAGTTTGGGTGTAGTAGTAGGAAGGAAAATAATGTTTGAATGTTGTTGTGCGTATGGGGTATGAAGAAAACAAAATCTTGTGCAAGATGTGAGTTTTTTTAATTCTCTCTCTATTCGTGTGTTATGTATT